>KZ538277.1:0-40046 GCA_000934665.2 Catajapyx aquilonaris
CGGGCGTTTCCCAGCTACTTTGGGTCCTACTAACATGATGTGCATAGTGGTTTCCGAATAACACGCCGAAAGTTTTTTTTTGTTGCGCTGTGTAATTGGACGCCGGGTCTCAGGAGGATAGGCTTACATTGCGGGAGCGGTTACGCAGCATGAGATTCAAGACTCGTCAGAAATTCTACAAAAGATCCCTACATACTCGCCGGAGAAGTTAAAACGCCACCTTGAGCTTGGCGGCCATTTTTATCAATGTGACGAAAGAAAGAAGATCGTGTTACTTTTAGCAGAGTGGTAAAAGGCCGTCGTGAACGTTTACGTGATTTTCGATAGCTCCTGCCACCTTGTGCGACATATTAGAAGCAAATTCCTGACTTACCACAGTGTCGCACTTACCCCTGCTTACCCTACTCAGGCGCGGATCCAGGGGCGGGGGAGGGGGGGGGGGAATCGGGGGCAAAGGGTGGCACGCTGGTGTAGTGGTTATCGCCACCGCCTTCCACCTCTGAGGTCCCGAGTTCGATCCCCGGATAGGACAGAGGATACTTACGTGGATAGAGTCTCGATGGGTTCGCTCCGTGTTCGCGTGGGATTTCTCTGGGCTCTCCCGTTTCCTCCCACTATCAACACCCATCCCGTGACAGGCAATGAATAAAGACGGGTACTTAAAGATGATCCCCTAAGAGGCCCAAGGCTAGGCCCATCACGGGGTATCCATTTATCCATTATTATTAGTTATTGCATTATTCGTTAATTTATATTCATTAATAACTTGTGTATTGTAGCCGAAATCAGCAACACGAACTGGAGGTAATTTTGTGTTGGAATATCTCAAGAAACCTACATACGTGCAGTAAGTCCGAGAGGAAATAGGCAACTTTTGTACCACCCTGTATAACTAGAACCACACCCCCACCCCCACTTCCAGTATTATTTGAAGTGAATTGTCAGCATAATGATTTGCCGCTAATATTTAGAAATTGCAGTTACAACAACAACAACAACAACAACAATAACAATAATAATAATAATAATAATAATAATAATAATAATAATAATAATAATCCGGGGTAGTGCTTGACGCCTCATCTGAGGTATGCAGCACGGACCTTTATTTATTATGGTATACATTGGAGCCTTTATACGAAACGCCCGGGTCCACGGGCAGGATGACAGGAGGGGATGTGCAAGGTGCAGTGCAATGTCTTTATGTGGCCATTTTTAGTGAACTCCCCCGGGTGGTTTAGTCTGTGGAAATACCACCCGAGACGAAGCCAGAGGTGACCCTGAACTCTGCACGAGATGAAGGGGGTGTCCCCGGGCTGGGATCGAACCCGGGACCTTAACATCCGTGGGCGCATACGTTACCGCAGCACCACTCCGCCTCCCCTAGAAATTGCAGTTTAAAGTTTATGTGATTTCAAGTTATACATTCATGATCAAAAATATTCCAATTTGTTGAGTAGCGTTTAATGATAATTATTAAACATTCTGACAGGTAGACTACTACAGGTCAAATACCGGTACGTATTTTGTTGCAGCGCAGTGAACAAGATGACTAATATGACACTGATATGGACAATATTTAATTTTCACTTTTTCTGTTGAGCACTTAAATAAATAGGACCAAAAAATTCCGAGCAATTCATTTGACCAAAAATCCAAATTCATTACCAATAATATACTTATGACAGTTCATCAGGTGTAATGCTTTACTGATCGGCCAAATATTATTGAGGACAGGTGCTTTTCCTCTTATTTATCAGTGCCATATTATTGGTAATGAATTTGGATTTTTGGCCAAATGAATTGTTCGGAATTTTTTGGTCCTAAAATTTACTTAAGAGTTCAATGGAAAAAGTGAAAGTTAAATAATAAATATTGTTCGTATCATTGCTTCCTAAACAAGGTGTTCCTAAAGGTGCGCACATTTTATCGAACTTACGGACATTATGATGGACTACTCTAAAGCTAGTTTTTTGACGATTTCTGCTTCACTAGAGATATCATATGGGCATGTTAATGTTTCAGTGTCTGCTATAACATACCAAGTATATCCAAGGATGAAATACTCGTAGATATCCGGCTTATGAGACGATCCTCTAGCAAGGGTGCCTATATAGAAGGTGAAGTAACATGCAAAAATTAATATCCGATTATATCTGCAATAAAGGCAAAATCTATCAAATTAACTAGAGTAATTTCATGTTGGGATATCGCAAAGTACGTATGTCCGAGAGGAAGTGCGCAACTGTATCGTAATAGGCAGTGTAAAAGTCCTTCATATGTGCAACGTCTCATTTGACTTGCTTTCACTTCGCCCATTCGCAGATCATTTTTCACAATAAATAATGCACGATCTTCCCACGAGCATTGAAGTTGCGAGAGTAATACGTAATAGTGAAGTCATTTGTGTACAATTTATTCGCCTAATATTCCAAAAATGATAACGCTCAGGATTAATTTTGCTGTGTTTCACACAATCATTTTTATTTGTTTCCAATAATATTACCGCATTCCAAAAGTGTTGTTGGGGAGTAAATTTATTGAAGAATTTGCCAAAAAATACTGAAGATATGCTCCATTATGTACAAGTACATAATTATGTTGATTTGTGTGAGAAATTCTATTAAAATTTTATGACCAAATATATTGGATGAAAAAGTGAAAGTTTTCTCTGTGTTCCTTCGGTTATGAAAATCCGCGATTTAAAGTATAGTTAACGTGTCATTTTTCGCATTGGAAATGGCCACAGAAGGGGCTAAGAACTGTCGAAAATATATTTTATGGCAATGGTAGATGTTGGCCAATTTTTCTAGTCTAGAATACTGATTGGGAACATTAATGATTTCCCATTGCGATTAGCACATTGAACGGATATCACACTAGTTAACCAGCAGTGTATAAGCCTATTGTTCAGTCATCGATTTTATAAAACGTCATATTTAGTGAACTAGTGATGAATGTTAATTTAGCGAATTATATACGGACGTGGCATTTGAAACACCCTGGTGCATAATTAATCTCTTTTTGCGCATATATATTTTATAGTGTTAATTTTTCACATGACACAATACATGACGGAAAATATGTCGTGCCCATGTACCGAACACACCCTTCAACTCAGCCAAAGTTGCCAGATGATTGCATTTGAACCCATTTTATAGGTACCCCTTTTCCCAATAATAATTACAGAGGGCGCAGGCGAATATAGAAATGACGAATAGGTTACGCTTCTCCTTGATTACAAGCCAGCTGTTCCTGAGGCAGGCAATATAATAGTCCGTTCCTTAACATTGAGTAATTACACTATATGGCGGGTTAATCACATGTTGATAAACAACACGCATCTCCGTCAGTTGGTACGGTTGCATCAATCCGTCTGAATCCAAGAATAGACAAAAGGGAGTTTAGTGACGAGATGCGTGCACTTAATAACTCCCCAATAGGCTAGAAGCAGGGAAGTTAATAAGTGGAGAGTAGAGGGAGTTGGCATGTAGGGGAGGGGTGGATACCAATAATTATTAGTGTGGGTTTGAGGGTTGTTTTGGGGGGTGAGGTATCAAAGTTTGGGTAGGAAAGGACTCCACCCAATCCCATATCAAAATATAGAAAATTATTCCTTTGGTGGCAGAGCTGGTTTTCCATTGGTTGTAGACCTTGACGTCATCTGGACATGACATGGGCCAGCCTTAATTCCGCCCAATCCCATGCACGGCGGAGCTGGGTTAGACAGCGTAATCATAGTAATTTCCGAACGCCTGGAAACCAATTCGAGAGTGGCGGCCAGGCTCCATAACCATGCCCGGTTGTAATATGGCAGAGAACTTTCTCTTTGTCTAGGGCGCTCTGCTGATGTCATATGTGACCCATTGTTGCGTTGTATTTCCAAGCATTATGACAAAAATGTTTGCACCTGCGAATATTTTTGTGTTTATATAAAACCAGTTTTTATCGTGCCTTTTTTGTCCTGCTTTGGCCGCTGGCTTTTCTAGTTGTGGCAGCAGTCACGCAGGCTCACATGTTGAAGGCCCTATGAACCCCTTTTGTAAGGAGACTTGGGATCCCCCCTATACTGTATATAGGAGGGGTGGATAAAAAGAAGCAAAAGAAAAGTGGAAAAGGGAGGCTGCCCCGCCTGTCACTCAGCCTCGTCTCACCTCCACTCTCGACCAACCTATCCTATTTTTCCCCTGGATAAAAATCATGGTTTCCCTTCA
Source organism: Catajapyx aquilonaris (assembly GCA_000934665.2). Lineage (NCBI taxonomy): Eukaryota > Metazoa > Arthropoda > Diplura > Dicellurata > Japygidae > Catajapyx > Catajapyx aquilonaris. The sequence goes on from KZ538277.1 coordinate 4,215, forward strand.
ACATCCACCAATAACCAACAAGGGCCGCCATTGCAGCTGTTCCCTACTCACCAAAATATGACATTTTCATGGTTAATTTATCTTGAGACGATAGGATCTGCATGTATATGGAAAATGCCATGTTCTTGTAACCATTTGTTATACCGCCCCCAGAACTGTATTCACTGGTGCAAAGATTAACGAAAAAAAAAAGAGTCGGTGCATTTTGTCATTTTGAGGGATTATGCTGGTGGATTTTTGCATGGGATAGCTAATTCACGATGTCATTTTTTAAACTCTTGGGCTGTCGCAGTGCTCAGCCCCATCTGCTCTGGATGTCGAGAAGCAAGAGAAAAGCGCGTCGCCTTTTGTTTCACAGAAGCCCCGTGCATGAATTGGACACGGCTCCTTTTACCAAATTTATAGCTTTCCGGCTGGGAGACATATTGCTTCCGGGCGGAAATGCTACTCCAAATCGACTTGGAAAATATTCGCGACGATAAACTGCGACTTGTCAAAAAGTTGATTCTTTCGCGAAACCGGTACTGGATGGCAGACTTGCCTCGTCTCCAAGAACATTGGGGTGGGTGGGTGGAAAAGACAGACAGGCTAGAAAAGAAGAAAGAAAAGAAGCTGAGAAGCCCAAGACAAAAGGTGGAAGAAGACGAAGGAAGGAAAAGGAATGATAAATCCATTGACTGCAGTTGACTGGTCTTCCAAAGTCAATCGTGACGGCGGCGGTGAATTATTACCGGCCTGACTGCAGTCGAACAAGAGAGGGGACAGAGGAGACTTTGGGGACTAATCGGCTGATTTAAAAAAAGGTGTGAGCAGACTTACTTCAGACTTCCAAAAACTTGGGTCTGCCCAGCCCCCCAAAAAACGGGGTTTAAAACAATGAATGGTTTCACACCCTGTAGGCTTGGTTGAACGGTAATTACGCTGCAGTTAATGACATAATTCCTCTGCAGGTTAATTAGCCTGCATTGGAATCAATTTGAGTCATCAAAATCATGTTATAAGCATAATAGAATATAGTTCATTAGAATGGCTATTTTGGAAATTCATTGATTTATATTCGCACATAGATGAGTTCCATATGCGTTTTTTTTCATTCGCGGATCCGATGCATAGTGATGAAATTGAGTCCCATGTTTTGTTGCAATCCATGCATTTTAATGAGCGTGCAAAATTGTTCCAAAGTGACGCTATTTTCAGCTTAGAAAATAAAGAGCGCAGGACGGTGTCAAGAGATGTCTGAGATGTCATTCCACGTATACATAGAAGCACGCAAAGTGCAAAAGTCCGCTAGCTGACGTGCGGCCACTCACTTTCAACTAATGCAGTTGTCACTGTCAGAATAATTGTTGGAGGCAAATTCATTATGTGTGTCCCATCCCAAGATGGCCTCAACTCCGATGCTACTGCCCCTAGTGGCCAGAGAAGCTTTTCTCCCTTTCACAAACCGGGGAATAAAACCGATGCTCTCGAACATGACGAATGAGCCGGTATGTGGGAAACCACTGGGCAGGCCTACCCTTCCCCTCTATCCCCCCTCCCCCTTCATCCTGCCTCAGTGACAAATACAAATGGAAAGGGATCAGCATGTAGTAATTACTTTTCACGAGCCCGGGAATCATACGTGGACAAATGTTCATTAAGGTGGCCCCAGCGTCGTCATTAGTTTCGGTTCTGGCCGCAGGATGACGTGCGGGCCAGATTTTCTTATCCTGCAAAATGCTGGTGGGTTTCTACTCATATTATAGGTTTTGATCATCATTATTCTTTTCGGGGCAGGAAGTGGGTATGAAAATGCCTTCCAGACGGGATCTCATTCTTCACCTTGGATTCTTCAGGACTAACGGACCGTTGTCCTTCAGGAAAAGGAGAGTCGGATTTGCTTACTAGACAGTACAAAGCCTCTCTTTTCGATCATGATCTGCATTGGAATGGGAAAGAGGGAAATGGATTTTCGGCAAACTTTGCATGGTTGCTAGCACACGGTGGTATGGACACCTCGGTCATGTACTATGAGGTCGTTGGATGAATGATGTCGAAGGGGCTGGACGGCATGTCTTGCGTGACGCAAGTTTTGAGGCCGGATTTGTATATTTGTGCACGTTATCTCGAACTCTTTGTACCTGTCAGTATAGCGCTGGCGGTCTGGTTTCCATGCTTTTTATACATTTAGATAGTTTATTACACGCTAAATGTCCATTTGATGCATAAATCTGCCAGCGGAGTATTGAAATTACAATTTAAACGCTACCGTTGGTAGCCAGCCGTGTGTCATTTGTATGGAGATAGTTATGCTCGTATACAACAAACAAATTACCAGGTAATATCCTGCGCAGCAGTTAGGTACTCTTGGGTACATTGACGTTTTGCAAGTACACCAGGACACTGAATGTATTTTCGGTTTTTAATATTGTAAGCTGTGGCATGTTAAAAGAGGTGTTATTCGCATCAATTGCATCAAATTGCGAAATTCAGTGAACATGATAATCTGTTTACGGCGAGTTACATAATATTACATTGCTGCTCATGTATACTGTAGGCTGCTGTACTCTTGTGCGTGTGTAACATTCATAATTTTTCTTCATGAAATATATTTCACTCTCAAGTAATAATAATTTGTGATATTATGATAATGACATTTTACATGGTCCGGATAGGAAAAATACGAAACAAAAGTGAAGGACACTGGGCCTGAACACGTAAAGTCAAGATTGTAGATCCAGGGAGGCGTGGTGGCCGAGTTGGTATCTACGGCGGCTTGCTGAGTGAAAGGTCCCGGTTCGATCCCCGCCCGGGAGTTCCATTTCGCCTGTCTCTGACCCGCGCCTTGGAGGCGTCTGGCAACCTAACCTCCAGGGAGACTGCACATAACCCATTTTCCGACACTTGCACCTGTGTCTCCTCCCCGAAAAGGGATCCTTATACACATATCCTTTCTTCCCTGCACATATTTTGAAGAAAATATGAAAAATTGAATGGAAAATATGGTGGTGTGCCACCCACCTAAGATGGCTCCGGGCCATAGCACGGGGTAATAAAAAAAAATAATAATTATAAAACCGGAGTAATGAACAGCAAGAATTAAATAATATTTTTGTGAAGAGATTTGGCCTACTTTCGCTAAGAATCGATGGAAGCATAAAATACAAAAGAATCGATGTAGCTCAAGCCTTTGGATGAGCGAGATTAATTTGTCCCTTGTCATCTCAAACTTTTTGTCTTTCGATTAAAATCAATTCCAACCGCCATAATATAGATGAAAGCGAGCCATAGTCCTATAGGATGTTTACACCCCAATTTAATCACAATGTAATAACCAGTACATAGCAGGGTGGAGCACCATATACTTGGGTCGGAAATTTCATTTTAATATCCATACATTAGCATATGAAAATGGGCGCTTAGAGAAACTGGAAATTCCAGAGAAGCCCTGTCCATCCATCCATCCAGGGTTCGTCCAATCAGACGAAGGCGCCTAATAACACGTTGCATATCGCAGCGCGTGTACGATTGGCGGACAGGCCCCTAAGGTGGGTACTTATTTCCCATTCCAAGGTGGGTTCTATACACACATGCACACACACACACAATGATTGATGATTAGAAGGAAGGCCCCCAAATTACAGAAGATTTTTCTTCCACCAGTAATGGATACCTTTAGGCTTGAGCCAGCACGCCATGGAATCAGATCACGGCAACCTCCGCCTACTGACTGACATGGCGGTATGCCGTGACCCTGTACACTGCGGCCGATCTCAGCTTCAGCTCCCGACCCCGGACAGCTTTTTCCCACCTTGTCAAATGAACCGAGATGGAAACCTGCCAATCACGGCTCGCTTATCGTTTTTTATTGCCTGCTTGGGGCTAATCGTGCCTGCCACAAGGTAGTTTGCTTGCTAATCGCCCGCGCGGGTAACGTTTTTGTGAGGACCTCTTTCACACCCCCCCATTTTTGATCTGTGACTTCTAGCCAGGTACAATGGTGACTTGTTGTATTTTTTTTAAAAAAAAATGGCAGGTGACACTGTATATCTGTAGCGGCTGTCAACATTGGATCCTGCCCATATTTTAACCTAAATGGCAAAACAAGCAACATGGCGGATGGAGCCTTTCCTCCGCCCTGGAATATTTCATCCGGATTCCGGGCCCGGCCTCTTCTATCATGTTTCGATCAGCGCAAAGGAAATCCAAATTCGTCACCGCGCATTGATTCCGCCCTACCACCCCCTCCCAAAAAGCCTCCCTTCCAACCCTCCCTCCCTCCTCTCTTCTCCCTGGTTTCCAATATCTGTGCGACTTATGTCAATAATCCTCTCCAACTAGTCACTGGATTGTGAAGGCTTACCCAATCTCATTTCGGCTAAATCCTGCGCGGAATTCATTCTGCATAATATGAGGCCGTGCTTCTTTCGAGCAGCCCAAGTGAGATTACGCATGCGATAGTAACCCCGGAGCTCTGAAATTCCGCTTGCACTCCGTGTATTGGAGTGGAAGGTGAACGGGGAAAATGCATTTTCCCATAATCCTAACACTGGCAACATTGTGGGGGGGCCTCCACGGTTTACACGAGCCGTTGGTGATACTAGCAAGTGGCGCCATCTCTCGACATAATTAGGTTTATCCCGCTTTCTTTGAAGCATATGTGTTTGGTAGTCCAGCTTGCATGGAGTGGCAGGCAAGCAGGCAGGATGTCACCGCGTGCAGGCGGGAATCGCAGGTGGAGCCAGATGCAATAAATCGTCCCGCATGCATTTGTGCTCACCCCCGGAGATATATTCGGCAGCGCCCTGGAGTTTGTTGCTCGGGAGAGGGGGGAGGGGGGGGGGAAGGAGAGAAGAGAGTTTCAGGAAGAGCAGAGGAGGGCGGGAAGGGCCTGAGCTTCCGAATCGATCAATCACTTCAATCAGTCAAAGCTCGGACATCCCCTTGTTCGCCATCGCATCAGGGCTCGGCGTCTGGCTCGGCCTCCCCATCCTCCACCCCTGCCAGCACACACCCCTCTTTTCCTCCAAAATCCTCCCCATCCAGCAGCCATCCCTTGTCGGCCAGAGGGGGGAAAACCCAGGCTTCTATCCCATCTTGCCAACTTCTCTTCTGCAGGAGCTGCAATCCACTCTCAATCCATGCTCCTGATTACATTTGCGGAGCTTCCGAGCGACTTGCGCCCTCTTTGCAGCGTGTCTAATTTTTGCGAACCATCGCATCTAGAAGGGGGGAGAGGGAGGGGTGTCCTGCAGATGGCGATGGCGTCGTGGCCGGAGCTTAAGCTGGTTTCAATAAAACTATGCAGCAGCACTTTTCTGAGATGGATTTTTCATCCAGGTTTCGGCAAGGAACAGCGGGGCAGAAAAATGAGACGGAGTTTGGTAGTGCGCGGTATGGCGCTCCGGTTCAATATATCGAAGAAGTGTAAGGAAGGGGAGAAAGTCCGGATGGTATAGTTAGGAAGCCTCAACAAAAACTTTTGGAAGTTTTTTTTCGGGGGGTGGTGGTGGTGGTGGGGGGGGGGGGGGNGGGGTTCTACACTTGAGTGTGGAACTGGAGTGTACAGATGTCCAAGTGATGAAAGTTAGCAAAAGTACAATACCGCAAATCTTAGATACGTTATAATGAAGAAAAATAATCGCTACGGTTAATAGAACGAATAATACAGGGTGTCGAAGCAGGTTGGTGTAGGGGATAAGGAGCCCGCCTGCTAATCGGGAGGTCCTGGGTTCGAATCCCGGGGCCTACGACACTGACCATGGGTTTCTGTGATTTTCCATGGTCCCCTCCAGGGCAATTCCGGGGTCGTTTCCGTAAAAATAGGCCACAGCCCTTCCCTATCCCAGGTTCCATCCAATGGTGGTAATCCACCCCCCTAAGGGAGCCAAAGGCTCTAGCACGGGGAATGAAATAAATAAATAAATAAATACAGGGTGTCTAAACTATAGTTTTGTCCGAACAGTTATCAGAAATATTGCACTAAGCTGCTACTTTGTAAGCAGTGTATGCCCAGGGATGGAAAAAGTACCGCTTCCTTCCAAGAAGCGCTTCTTTTTTCCATGTGCAGGGATAGAAAAAGAACCGCTTACCGCCCAAAGAAGCGGTTCTTTTTCCATCCCTGTGTATGCCACTTCAACCTAAGATTCGCAGGGAGTACTCCCCATTCCTCCGACAAACCAGTTGCATGTCACTGCTTACAAAGTAGCAGTTTATAGTGCCATATTTCCGATAACTGTTCGGACAAAAAAGTTTAGACACCCTGTATCGTTAACATTTCGAATGTCTAACAAGAGTAACAACTCTCGAATTTGTACTCCACAACAACCTGCGAAATCTTCCTAGAAACCCCGCAAGGGCCATCCAAATGAATGGGGGTTGAAAGGGGAAGGTTAGTTTACGACATGACCTGCAGCACCATTTTGATTCCAAGATGGCGTAATTAAGGGTACGTGCCACAGCAGCTCTAAATGAAGACCGGCTCATCTTTGGAGCCCATCTGAAGATGAGCAATCCGTGTCCCTACAGGGGGCTAATGGATTCCTGCTGTGGACTCGTGTCCTCCGACATGAGCCGAGCTCAGGAGGGGATCTGTCCCTCTCCTTTTCGTCATTAGACCAACCACGGGACACCTGCTAATGCTGTGGTTGCATAGTCTCAGGAGTGCTGTTGCATCTTTTGTAGAAAGTCCCGGACCTGGGTAAGTCAGAAAGCGAGGAGAATCCTGGGAGTGCCTTTTCTTCCCCATGCTCGCCGAACGGAACTAAACACTCCACAAAGTGCCTGTTCTCGGTCGGAATATGAAAATAGCTAACCCCCTCCTCCTTCCTACCTCAACTACAACCCCCCCCCCTCAGTTTTTTTTCTTACCATCCTGAGGATCTATAGTCCACGGAAAACAGGGGAGTCGAAGATTCTCCTCCATCCCCCACCCCCAGCTACTACCTCCCCCCCTGCATTTCAACGAAGAAAAGCACTCAGGGAGTGTCACTTTTTGTAGGTGATGGGGATGTCGCGTCTCGGAAACCCCCGCCTCTAGTCTCCCCTCACATTCCCCCACCCAGATCGATTTTTCGACATTTGGCTTGGAAAAGTTTGGAAGTGGAGGTGGAAGGGGGGGGGGGGTATGGAGAAGGGGGGGGTTCCCCCCGAAGTTTTCATCGGAATAAATTGGAATACAGCCTGCAGCAAGATGCTCTCGTCAAAGCGTGAGAAATGTCGTGAGCAGCCCCCGCCATCTCCCCCCTTTTGCCTTGTCAGAACGCCATCTTGGACAACCTGTGCTGCGGCTCGGAGCAGCTTATTTCATTTCACAGATCTAATTGGCCGCCTGTAATTGCCCCCTCTCCTCCTCTTCTCTACCTTTGGCAGCAGAGTAGAATTGGGGTAGACGGTAAGTTAAAGAGCCGGCTTCTAACCCCCCCTACCACCACCCCAGCCTCCAACTCCCCAACCACCCCTAGGAATATATTGTTCCGACTTGGTCCAAGAAGAGGCCTGGGGTCATATTGTTAATTTTCTTTCTGTCAGCTCGCGAGAAGCGGATGTCCATGAACGACAATCAATCATGGGCACACATTTTCTCCCCGTAATTAGTTTCGCAAGGAGCAGCTTGTGTTATTTGGAACGTCTTCGGAAATCACACGTAACGTGAAAATTCCTTCCCTCAGCCTGAGATAAAGGCAATACTTCTTGGACGTTATGGCTTGACAGCTATTACGAATTAAGACTCTCTTACATGAAAGCTCGTTATACTTCGCATTCTATCCTGCCAGACCTTAGTCGGCTTCCACTCGCATCGATTTCACGCTCAGTAGTCCCGATTATGTGTCTATTGTGTTGCATTTATATACAGATGTCAGATATTGGATTTCTTATGCGTATATTAGAATATATTTTACAGATCACTCACTGGTGGTATGTATAGGAAGAAAATGAATGGACTACTGCATAAACAGATTATATGCTGTGTGAATAAAATTATTTTGCATAAATGCATAAAGTGTGCATATTTTTATGCATTCAAATTCTCTGTGAGTAGTTACCAATTTGCTCATTGTCAGCATGGCAACGAAATGCCACTTTCAATTTACAACAAGTGTAACATTGTTGAAAAAAAATGTGGCATATAAATAGATGTAACGAGTCTTAACTGCATAGCCCCGGTACATCAGGAATTAGATATACTCGAAGGTTTATTGACAATCAACTGTCATGACTCATGAGAGTATTATTCCTGGGGGGATGGAGCAACGACCTCTTTTCATTGACATGCTGACTTCAGGTAGCGATTTTGACAAGTACTTAATTACACCTCAGATGATCATTGGGCACAGAGAACTATTAATGCTGGCTGGGTGTGAAAAGAAACGAAGACATCCAGGCATTGTCTTGTCACTTGTGCTCTTTTCAATATGTAACAGACGCAGCAGGCTAGTGATAAATGGCAGGTTCGGCCAACTCAATACAGTAGATGACAAGTTGTGTTGCTTGACAAGAGCAAACGAATTATTGGCACTTATTACGCTTTGAAAGCGTGTCGTAGATTTCCATCGCTTTTAGAACAATAAAATTACTTTGAATACACAAATCGCAATTAGCCTAATAATTAGTTCTGCTAGTTCCTATTGTTCCGCAAGTACAGGAAACGGTAGCACCGCACCTTACCTCCTTTGTTGCTGCTCAGAAAGAAAATGTCTAATTTTTTTTGTCTCTTTTCTCACTTGAGTTACCTGTTGGGGAGAAAGTCGTGCCAAATGGATTTCCTGCAGTGCTAGCGAATTAGTCCTTTTTTTTACTACCCAACGTTGGTGATCAAGATGGCCAATTTCCCATCAGAAGAAAGTCCAGAAATCAATTTCTGAGCCGGACTTCTCCCAGCAGGTCTCCTAATATCTAATCACTGTTCCTTCACCTGCATTATTTGTTAAGAACCCCCTGTTCTTAAAGAACGTTCAGAGAAGGAAAAGCGCAGTTGCGGCGATTAGGAATAAATCCAATTAGTGCGAGTTAGCATAGTTGGGGCTGTCAAGCGTTTTGTGGACAGTTCTTGATGAAGGCTTGAAGTGCTTTTCCCCTTTGGGGTGGGAATCCTGCACAGGAGCTCAATATCGCGGGCTGTGAGCCCGAAAATACAGCACCATTACTGAGTGACACGAACAATATTTTACTGTTGGAGTTGATGAATGAGTACAAGAATCGCGCTAAGTGATGTGATAGAAAGTGCAATTTTAGCTCATCTTTCGAGCAGCTCTGGATGATAAGGAATTACATTTTCTTTTTGTTATAACTAGTTTTTGCTGGTTAGTCCAGTGCATAACTGTGTGTGTGTGTGATGAGTGTGTGTCCGGCGTGAAAAATACCCGGCTTGTCCTCTTGGCAAAGGCGGACAGCGCGATAATTCAGTCGGCAAATCCCTGACCATTGCCCCACGACCAGACGTGTTTAATGCCCATCACGAAGGTGCAGGAGGGTCATTCGTCAAGCCCTACCAGTCCCCCCCCTCCTCGCCAGTTCACAGTTATCGCCAATCGGAAAAGACTTTTCACATTGAAGGTGCTGCTTCTCTTCAACAGAGACATTCATTACGTCGCTGTCTAGTTTTTAAAGTGAAGGACACTTTTCGGACTCTTTGTATATAGTGTAGTTTGATTCGGGTGCTGACCGTACATGTGGGGGTCAAGAGATGGTTCAAATTGGGATTCTGTGGGTCAGTTGAATGATAGATAGGATTTTGATTGGGTGACGCAGAGGGAAACCGAATAATTTGACTCTCTGTGGTGGTGGGGCTTGTCGACAATGGAGCGGAACTTTAGGTGCTGAATCATTTGCGATACTGTCAAATGGAAGTGGCTATGTACTTGTTGTTTGTTTAAAGTGCACAGCGTGCTACAAGATATGTGACCGCTTTTTACGTTCTAACCTGCTCATTTTTAAGTATCTGTGGAATCGGGCAGTTATCAAAATTATTAGCTGCTAATATTAGGATGAATTGCATCATCGATACAAACTATGAATCACTGTGAATTTCGGGACTAATTGGACTAATTGGCATAAAATTTTAATGCTAGGATCAATTTTTTGTAGCCTTGACTCCCCTGCCAGGCGTTAAAATGATGGGTTCACTCAACCTAATATTAGCAGCTATTATTTTGATTACTCCTGTCACTGCCTTCCCTTGTCGATTCCGAAGTATTTTTAAAAAATGTGACCATGAGTTACAATTTCAATATTGAGATAAGGTGCATGTGTTGCAGGACACAAAATTTTGCATTTTGCAGTTGGGCCCTTGTTCTGTTGGAAATGGAGTTGCTTGCTCTGTTGGACAGACAATTGAAATAAACATGAGAATACACGAACAATGAGTGTCAATCCATTGTTTTCTGTATTAGCCATGTCAATGGCAATGATTGATTTAGACACATGAGGACATGACGTTTGAATATAATGCATGACCCCTTATAGTGGTAGGCCATATGAAGCAGCCGTTTTCCCCCTTTTACAAATTTGCCTTTTGCTAAACTCGCGGCTAAATTTTGGGTAAACATTGGGTTAGCGATTTTTGTCACTAAGCTGCCTATTTTTAGCAGTGACTTTTGAATAGCTTAGTTTATTGATAAAAGTAATCACGATTTTACATAAATCACTGAGCTTGTTAAATAACGCAAAGGTGGGCATACTACTTGTATAATATACGTAAGCCTACTAAGTACTAACTGAAAACTAATGTTTGCAACACCCCACTGCAACTCTGTTTTTTTCGGGTTTTTTTCATGTAGGTTTCCCCCTCAGACCCCCGTGACCTTAGAACTGATCGGCATATCAGTGGTTAGGTGGGGTGCCGCTTCGCTTTAGTTTCGGCGTTTGGCCCGTTACTTTAGTTCATGATCTTAGAATACTCAGGTCTGGTCACTCCCACCCACCCCCTGCCGGGGCGTTTTGCAGAAGGTGCTCACTTGAGATCGCCGTGAGACCTTTCACTCCCCAGGTATGTGGCGACCCTACCGGACTACGCTGAACTTTATAGGTACAAAAGGGCAGCGCTACATTGGGGGACCCAACATAGGCGATAAGATCAGAATGTAGTAAGCTATAAGTGTCCGGGGGCTGCTTTAGTTACTATAACCAACCGGGGAACACGGCGGACCAGGACTCCCAAAGCGCCAATTCAAATCTAGTAGCCATGGTCCGTTCATTCCTTGGTGCGTTCCTTTTCACCGGGGCTTGTTCGTATCCACGTTCTCATCATCCGTTCTGAATAATAGTAATAATTTTCGCCGCAGTGTAGGGGTGTCGCTCCATACACTTAGTCGAAAAGCGAGCGGGTGGGATTCTAAAAATACACGCGATAAGAGGGCAAGTTGCCAGACCTGTATATACACCAACGAGATAGAATAGGGTAGAGGCCGTAAAGGTCACGTGATCTTTGGCGACCATGCCACTTCACGGCAAGAACATGCGCGAATTTGAAATTGTCGCATTTCTAACCCTGTTCTCCTATGTCTACACTCCTGCCTCCAGGCGGGGCTGGGAATAAATGGCAGTCTGGTGAAAGCAACGAGGTATAAAATAGGGTTAGAGGCCGTAAAAGTCCGCCATCTTTGATGCAATTGAGCGGCCATGTCACTTCACGGAATAACACGCGTGAGGTGGTAAACTCATGGCTGGTTTTCCCTCCGGCCGCATGGCGCTACTGTCTACTTCTGTATATACCACCAATGCTCTTTTGCAGTGAAGTGGCATGGCCGCCAATTGCATCAAAGATGGCGGACCTTTACGGCCTCTAGCCCTATTCATACCTCGTTGCTTTCACCAGACTGCCTTTTCTTCCTAGTCCCGCCAGGAGGCAGGAGAGGAGAACAGGGTTAGAAATACTAAATTCTTGCCGTGAAGTGCCATGGCCGCCCGCTGGGCCAATGGTTTCAAAGATGTCCGACCTTTACGGCATCTATCCTATTTATATCTCGTTGATATATACAGTATACACATACTCCTCGACCGTGGTTTGCAATAAACTATCCATACTATAGTTCTACTGGTGGTGAAAAATAAATTTGATTCTTTTTCTATTACTACAACTCGAACCTTGAAGATCATCCGCTTATTACCCGCTTATACACAATGGATGGGGCATTTTATGTCAAATCAGTAAATAATCAAAATATTTGTGGCTCGACCACACTTCCGACTTTGATTAAAAATATCATGTCCATAGGTATACACCATATTTCCAGAACCAACATTTGAGGCGTCTGCGATAATATCCCGCGGAGACTGTATGATAATATAAAAGTCAACAACGACATTGCACTGATCAGTAGTTATTATTGGTGAGATACTTCTGGGAACACCTATACAGCATATCACATATTAAATGAAAGGTTGTACCTTTCATTTGATTAATCCCACAAAGGTAACATTAATTTTTATATTAGTTTGAAAATCAGTCCAGCGCAACCTCAAAAATAAGTGGCCGAAAATGGGCAAATTGTAAGTTTAATGATTTTTGGAATTTTTATTTCCAAGACTGTCGGGCCTGATATGATAAAAATTTCTTGGTGATGCCTTTTAGGGGGGGGGAAATGGGGCTCAACCTCAAAGTTAATATGAATTTGTTGTGGGGAGGCGGAGTGGTGCTGCGGTAACGTATGCGCCCACGGATGTTAAGGTCCCGGGTTCGATCCCAGCCCGGGGACACTCTCTTCATCTCGTGCAGAGTTCATTGGGTCACCTCTGGCTTCGTCTCGGGCGGTATTTCCTACAGACTAAACCACCCGGGGGAGTTCACTAAAAATGGCCACATAAAGACATTGCACTGCACCTTGCACATCCCCTCCTGTCATCCTGCCCGTGGGCCCGGGCGTTACGTATAAAGGTTCCAATGTACGTATGAGTATAAAATAAAGGTCCGTGCTATATACCTCAGATGAGGTCAAGCACTACCCGGATTATTATTATTATTATTATTATTATTATTATTATTATTATTATTATTATTATTATTATTATTATTATTATGAATTTGTTGTAAGACAAAAAAATAACTGACAACAAAACAATGTTGCGAAGCGATTTACGGACAATTGACACGAGGAAAACTGTTCTGGATAATACACCGCCTGTTCCAACATTTAGCGCATATTGGTGTAGGTGAAATATACGCACTTTCGCTTACTGGTGTCTAGTGTGTCTATTTGTGAACCGATTTGTGACCCCTGTATACAGTTCCCTTTGTTGCATCTCCTAGCAACGAATCTGTTGGCGACAATGGCTTTGATGACAAGGTCCTCTAGAGTTTCCCACTTCATAATCATAACAACTTATCTATATACAGGGTGTTTTAGTCAGAATTCCCACCTTTGAATGGATTATTATCCAACAATGTGCATAACTCTCTTTCTCGAATAAATGTTCAAGAACTTGCTCTGTAGCTTTTTTTGTCATCAATATTTTTGTAGTAAAATTCCACAATCAATTTGAGGCTGAACATTCTCCCCTCCAAAAAATGCTCCAAAAAGGGGGCTAAATACGTTTGTTTATATATATAGCTATCTTATTGGGCTTCTCTGGCTCATTACCTAACTTGCGAGTCTGCGATATTCCACTACTCACTGCAAACATTTTGTTCTTCCTAATTGTCCAGTGACCATATCATTTCTCCCTCGACGTAAGATACATATGTTCCTTGCTTGTAAGGGGATACCGGATAGGGAATTCTTCGTATTTCCCCAGTAGGGTCATGAATCTTTCGCCTTCCTAATAGCCACGAGGCCCCCTCTTTCATGCACTGGCTCTGGCATATTTCACTAAACGTTACTAATGGCCGGTTTCACCGAGCCCGGTTTTCATAAAAACCCCGATTCTTTCGGAAAATCCCTATTCTATTTGCAGGGATTTTCCGAAAGAACCGGGTTTTTAAATGAAAACCGGGCTTGGTGAAACCGACCATAAACCGCAACATATCTAGCCACGTTTCAACTGCATGATCTGAGGGTAAATTCATCCCAATTAAAGCAGTAGAATATCAGAAAGAAGTGTTATCATAACACTTTCTGATATGCTACTACTTTTCAACATATTACTGATTTTTAATGCACATAATTTCTAGTAGAAATTATGTGCATTAAAAATCATACCGGTATGTCAAATGTGTTGCCTTGTACTCATCCATGCACCTTTCACTTAATATAACTTACTATGGCGCAGGAGCCTATACCCAGAAATACATTGTCAACAATAGACTATTGAGCTGAGGAGTATGTGAATTTTTATATTCTCATATAGGCCTCCCGCTAGTCCCCGACTTACGTAAGTGGGTCGTTCCGTAACATTATACGTAAGTCGAATTTTACGTAACTCGGAACATGTAAGTTATTAGGAAAGAGTAACCCCTACTGGCGTGCGGGAGGCGGCAGGATGAGTGGTGGCTGGGGGTAGCTTGTCTGTGTCGCAAAGGCAAGGATGCAAAGATTGATTTTTTGGATTTTGGAAGGGGTATGATGTACCAACCTAACCAAGCCTAACCTTCCTTCCTTACGGATACAGACCTATCTTCAGCCATACAGACCTATTTTCAGCGGATACTTACACGCCTATCCTTTATGCTTTATCCTTGCCTTTGCGACACAGCCCGCTGCCCCCACCGACTACTACCCTCCCGCACGCCAGTAAGGTCAACTGTATCCAGTTATTATACTTATTCATCAGTATACTGTACCGTATCTTATTCATCGATACTGCAGTCACGGTCGTATTCAATTGAACCCGTTGTTATCACGATTGGATTCCCCGCGAGGCCCAGAAACATGTCGCAAATGTTTGTCACGAGTAAACTGAGGTGAGGGAATGAGTCTCGGTGGGATGGTTCGAGTTTCCACGAGACGAAATTTGACGCATTTTCTCGCAATTGAGGGCATTTTACGTTACCAAGGCTTTGTGACTCATGTCGTAAGTTGGAGCTACGTAAGTCGGGGACTATATCCATTCAATATTATCGCTGAAATCACAAAATTTGGTGCCATATAACTATAGGCACATAAATGTTAAAAATAAACTCGGACGTGGTCCAGCCACCGCCATTCCCCAAATTGACAAGGACTAAACCTAGTAGAAAAAAAATGGCCGCATTTCTTCCAAACTTCTCTCAAAAGAACAGCCGTCAGAAAACAAACTCCCCTCAAAGTGACCCCCCATGGCTTCCAATATTTCAAATCCCGGTAGCAATCTCACGTGTTTTCTTGGGAAGTGCACCCACAATCGGAACCCGAGTCAATAGCCTGCATCGGCAGTCCCATATCGGTCGACCATCTCACGCGTCTTTCACAGTAAATTGTTTCCTTGTTTTGTGTAGAGAGCAGCTATTTGTGAGGCTGAAGAATCATTTAAGGAGCAGTATAAAGACCTGGTCACTGCTGGTTCCGGCCATAAATCGCATCCTGGCTAGAAGGAGGGATGGCTGGGTGGGCCAGTGGGGGGGGGGGACCCAAATGGCCCTAACCTACCCCGATTCGGCCATTTGGCGGTGGGGACGAGTAGGGGAGGTGGGGTAAGGGGGAGAATCTTGGCGGCTGGCTCCGAGTGACACGCCTGGACCCCTCGTAAAATTCCCGCCAACGACCATAACCACACCGCGATGATGTGAACATGGTCGTCAATGAGGGTCCAGCACCGCACCGTGACCCTACCATTCGCACTTGTTCAAAATGGTAGGGAACGTGGTCAGATTGGGCATCAAAAAGTGTCTCTAAGGAAGAGACAAGTGAGGAGCGGTTTGGATGGCGCCATGGGGGCGCCACTTGCAACCTCCCCGGTGCAAAATCGCGTTTTTGATGAGTCGAGTTGACATGTGATTGGTGCAGGGGGACTAAAAGGGATGGCAATTTGGACCAGGGGGGGCTGGAAGGAGGGGGGGTTGCTTCCGCGTGGAACTCATTTGTTTTGGGCGCACTGGGCCAAATCTGTGAGAAAGTGCAAGGAGGTGGGCTGGTGCCGTTTTGAAGGAAGGAGGAAACACAAATCATAGTTTCCGACGAGGGCAAGAGGAGGAGTGCTCTCCATGTCGTCCCCAATGCGATAAACAGAGCACATAAATTCTAATGTAGGAATGAAGTAAGAAGTATGAAGAAGGGGGGTGGAAGGGAGAGAGAGAGAAAAAAAATGAACTGATATGCTCCTACTATCTGCATGTAATGTGGAAAAATTTCACTAGGAGCAAACAGGCCGTGAAACATTAGGATATGTGACTAATGCAGCGCTGCTCTTTTACGTTGATGAAGAGAAGAGATTTCAGAAAGACCCTTCCCTATAGCCATCCAGGCCTACAATGTAGCTTTTATTTCGCGCTCTGTAGTATAGTATTATATACTATTAATGGGAAGGACCGGTGGAAACATATTGGGCTACGACTATTGCCTGTAAACGTGTGAAGAAATATGTTCAAGCGAGAGTATGGATATGGAGCTTAATATAACCTGCAACAATGTGTGTTGGCAGATAAAAATTCAAACACTGTAGATTATCCTGCGAGATTTTTAATAATTAATATAGGCTAACATACTATAGGCCTACTAGATGGCCGTTTGAGGCTGTTTGAGATGGATAGTTTTCCCCATATGCCACGCATAAGTTCGTAAAGTTTGGCGATAGGTGGGGTGTCAGTAGTTGTATAGTAGACCCAGTAGACCTGTGCATAGATGGCTATGCCCCACCTGGTGCGCACCAAGGAATAGGATTGGAGGAGAGAGCTATTATTCGGTTTTGGGCAGAGAACGGACAAACCATCGAAATATGTAGGAGAATGTAGGCACTGCACGAAACATTCATATATCTCTCAGTCACCTGTCTACGATTTGCGTAAAATATTTTAGAAAGATGAAAGCCTTCTGATAGACGCGCCGCTGTCATGCCAATCGAATGGAGCTATGACAGTTTTTTTACTATAGTAAACACGTGACTGCAACACATACGGCAGATCTATACTGTTGGTGTATTCTCCGACACATTTTGTAGTTGGGTTTTGTGCATGCTCTGCACAAAATCGAATAAAACCTTTCCCTTGTGGTGAATGTCTGAAGACGAGCGGCCATTTTTGAAACAAATTATGTTGTCCAACCCACACTCCATCAATCGACACATAGTTATGAATCCGTAACTTAATCTCTCAAACAATATTCCAAGCGGGAATTTTGAAACAATTAAGGCTACCGGTTTTTTTTACCCCATTAGAGGGAGCTGAGCCCTTTTAGGGGGGTGGATTACCACCATTTGAATTTTCTCAGAGTTTCCTGTTTTCTTCAAACTCCGGTGGAGGGAAATCAAGGACAATGGGTAAGGATATAGGTATTGTTGGGGAGGGAACGTAGACTGTGCAAGTGTAATACCGATAAATGGGTCATGTGCAGTCCCCCCAGGAGGTTAGGTTGCCAAATACCTCCAAGGAGCGGGTCAGAGACCATCCCGACGCAGGTGAAAGGGAACTCCCAGGCGGGGATCGAACCTGGGACTTTTCACTCCGCAAGCCGAGACGTTACCATCTCGGCCGCCACACCTCCCCAGGCTACCGGTATTTCATTCATTGTTCATAAGAGCCCTCTGCTCCTCCTTGGAGCATTTACTGAAGGCTCGCCGCCATCTTTGCACAGCTGATGTCTGACTCCCCCTCCACCTCTCGGCATACTGCCTGAAGTTGTGAGTACCACAGGGGTCCGAACAGCGTCGAAAACAGCCGAGGTTAAACATTTTAATAACAAAATTATCGTATTCATTTAATCAAGCATCGGAGTAGATGTCTCCGGAAGAAATGGTTCATGCATACCGGCAAATGTTATTTAGTCGACCTTTCATTATTTTAAAAGGTATTAAAAGAAGACTATTTCGTCAGTGGAAACAGGTTCTAGAATGGTCTTTTGGCGCAAAACTGCAGCCGATTGGAGTGATCGCGAAAAAAACGGTATCGAAACTGCAGAGCTATAATAATAATCGGTACCGTTCATAGACATATACGGTATGCTGCGTCAGTATGATTGGTCAACAGGTCAATTGTTGACATAGGAAGGCAATGCCAGCGACATTGTTGATTCACTCAAAATCGTCATTTTAAGGTTCCATGCCCGTTTGAAGGGGAAATGGCCCAAGACCTTTGGTCAGCAGGTCAATATACTGTATTGTTGACAAGGAAAGGCAATGCTTACAAGTTAGCGACCCAAACTGCTGCCTTTCTTGAAACTGGTTGCTGCTGCCCTGGTGGTAAACAATCCATAACTACTCCCCCTCCTCTTCTCCTGAACTGTAGACTTCCGCAGTGCACAGCCATTTATAAACGTAACTTCACAATACCTTATACGAGTAGTCTGACCCCTTTGACTCGTTTTTTTTACAGGAGAAAGTATTTGTTACTTCAGGCTAAACGAATAAATGTGCTTTGAGACATTCCAAATTACCTTTGCACGAAGTCTGGTAATATACGTATCCTCGTAGTTATCCTCGTATGTATGGGCCTACTGTATAATTCTGCTTTATTTCCATAAAAAATATTTTGTAGCGTTGTTATTGTAATAGTAGGAGACTAAGCGTATCTCTTCCCCACCAAAGTTCAAACCAATTGACCTAAACTGGGAAGTGTTGTCATTCATCGGCTCATATTTCCGTAAATACACATTCTGTGAGTGTGAAAATGATTTCATCAGCTTCGTAAGATTACAAAGATTGTTAGTGAGGCCTAATTACTTTTTTAAGCCCAACAAAAATAGCCGATTGTAAATGATAAATAAAGACCCACACCTTGTGTCTAGACTGGATTGGAGTTCGAATACATACTATAGGAATGACTAATCCATCAACCGCCTTCAGCATTCGGCACCCGATTCGGTCGTCAACCTGGGCAGAGAATCATCATGGGTGTGTACACATAATCTTAAAATAATCCATGATCCTATTTTATAGCATACACATTAGATCTGAAAAGAAAAAGCATTCTTGAGTCATATTTGTGATGAAGAATCAAAAATTAATAATTTTAAACCAAAACGTGAATTTGGCACAATTGATCAGCAATGCGACGGAAGTAACACTGGAAATGGAAATCTCTTATTTTCCGTACAATACCGGTAGGTGTTTTTATCGGTTCCGTCACACATCGCCCGAATCAAACTCGCCCGATGCAAACTCGCCCGATATACCGGTACAAACTCGAGCAGTCCTCGCATGTACTGTACCGGTATATCGGGCGAGTGTGCATCGGGCGACTATGTACGTCGGGCGAATTTCCGTCGGGCGAATACGCATCGGGTGAATGTGTATCGGGTGAATTGATAACATACCGTTTTTATCCACCTAACAATAATTTTTATTCACTCTAGAGTATATCAATCACACATCCTGCACTAACAGTACATTTGGCCTAGCCATAACGCAACACTTTAAGAAAATTCATTAACACATAACAAACCAGCGTCGATGTTCTTATAATGTGCATTATTTGCGCACACTTGTATCAGATTCCAGCTCTTGGAATGAACACGAAAAAAAGCCACAATTAGCCAGCACATATACAGGAATGGCTGCCAGAGATGGTTGGTACAGCACAACAGTCTTTTATTGATTACTATGGTTGTTCGGGTGGATGGGGGTTTGGGTTGAGGATGATGTGTCTCCTTCTCCTCTTCTTCTCCCTCAGCTTTTCCCTCGCCCCACCAAATCCTACTCTAACGTTTTATGAATAAGTTGCGGTGGGGCTTGGTATGTCGGCTCCCCATCTGCCTATAAGATATACCTTCGCTTCACCCCAACCCTCAGGCGTCCTTCTTCAAACTGCAATTCAATTCTCGACTGCCTGCTTGCCTTACACAAACTTCTACGTTATGCCACTCAACTGATTCCAGCCAACTGCAGTGGGGCCAAATTTCGTCCATTTAGGGGTTGTATACGCTCCGGGAGATTTCCAGCGCATTGGAGGATTAAAAATCCATGTTGAGAGTGATGCACGATATAGCTTTGTTTCGGGCTTGTCGCCGAGAGATCCGCCTAATCCCAACGCGGCATTTGTTGACTCGTTGGGCTTATGTAATATTCTCCACGGCTCGAGTCGTGGACGAAATGATAATCCCTGTAGATCGCAACGGGCATCCCCGGGGCCACTACTGTGGAGGGGGAAAGCCTGTCACACATGTAGTGTCCCCTGTGTCCCTAAACGTCCCTCAGGAGCAGGCTTGTAATGATGCTGCAATTGCCCGTTTCCATATAAGACACAACCATGACTTTCTTGCATCCGTCGCCCCCATACCAGCGACGAGAATCATGACAGTCTCCTGTCATGCCCTCGTGATACATTAATTTTCAATTGTAACCATCCATCTTTTCTAGCCGGCTCAGGACCGGCATTGTGAGTCTCTGCCAACCCAAGGGGAAACTCTGGAAGGGAAGTTTTTTCCCCCCCGTCTTCTTCTTCTTCCTTTTTTTTCTGTCGCCTTCTCTTTTTTGGAAGATGGCGTATTTGCAGAGTTGTACAGAACAGCGGGATTCGTATGTCATTTTCGCTTTTGAGTGCCTAACCGTCACTCAGTCACACTTGGCTCGGGTAATTTGGGTGCCCTTGCATAAGCACAGGCTGTTCCTCCAACATTTCTAGAAGGGGAGTGTACCTTCTTTATAAATTTCCCCAAACTGCGGCAGTCTCCAAACTCTCTCTCTCTCTCTCTCTCTCTCTCTCTCTCTCTCTCTCTCTCTCTCTGACGTTGAAGTTTGATACCCCGGAATCAATAGTTGGGTTGGTTATTCGCTGTGCAGAGTTGGATTCCTTTCTTCCTGCCAGTGACTGTGAAGTGCGTTTCATACTCGCGCGACGGGATCATTAATCTTCGGGGGCCTCGCATTGTCGCTGCGATCCGCCGATTATTAAAAAATGGACGCACTGAACGGAAGCAGGGCACACTTGACTGCATCTGTAATGAGTGATTCCAACAGCAGATTCTATGCTATAGGGAGCCCATACCGGGGGTTCCCCGGTAGAGTGCTGCGGGACAGGAATGGTGGCGCTGCAGCGCGCTGCAGCGACTCACAGCGCCACCATACCTGTATCCGAGTAAGAAATCTGGGGCATACAGATTTTGATAAGGTGTGCTGTGTATAGAAGAAAAGAACAAAAACATGGGGAGGGAAAAATAGACGGGAAGAGGGAAAAGGGCACGCTCTCTATCTCGGTATTTTCAGCCCATTGCTTTTGAAGAAGTTAATAAAGTGCCGAATCTGTCAGAGGAGTCAATGACTTGCTTTCCATCGTGCTCGTTGCCAGCTTCGGGAGCTCCCAAGACGTGGAAATTTATGGCCCGGCATCATGGTCCGCTTCACTTTTCATCGTGCGCACGGGGCCCCGCCAAGAAACGGCCCCCCTCCCCAAAAGCTGGGCCAAATCATATTGCACTACATTGCATATTTGTTCCCCTTCATAAGGTTGCTAAAGATATGCTCCTTTAATCACGGTGGCGCCTCTTAATTACTATAATTTATAAGGAGGGATTAATTAGGAGCGCTGCAACAGACAGAAATCAATAGGGATATAAATGTGTGGAAATAGGGGAGTTTGCGACTGTGCGCCGGTTTTGGTTGTATATATGAACCAGGGTTAGGGGTAGGGTATGCTGCTGCCAAGCGGTGGCAGATTTTCCAACGCGCTGTGCCGGACAGCTCTCGCCCTCTCATTACACCATTACAAGCCTACTACACTGCTGGGAGGACGATAAATCTGACATCAACATGCCCCACACACCCGAATTCATATCCACCGACAGGAGTAGACTAATGTTTTGAAGTGCAGCCTGCGATCGTCTCATTAAGGGTTAGGCCTATGCTGACGGCGCACCAGGCCTAGGGTGAATAATAGTCGGTAGGCGGTGGAAACCCAGGTTGTGGTTATTGTACATCCGGCTAATGCTCAAGTAATTCTGTCTGTCGTCTTATTACAGGGGCCATGCGGAATGTTCCAAATGCAGTTTTAACGCTCCCGGTTTGGGTGAAGCCCGGACCTCAGACAACGGCGTTTTCAGGATTTATGGGGACCAGCTAGCTAGCTAGCCCTGTTTTGGCACCGGCTCTTGCAAGCTGGTGTGTTCCATTCAGCTTTTTTGGCTCATCCTGTGGGGGCAGGCAACATGTAAACGGGCCTAATCTGGTCCACACCTGTTTGAAGGGCTAGGGCTCATTCCTGCGGCTGCTATCTTAATTAAGCTTTTGATTAAATTATCGACTAGGCTAAAAGCCTTTCGTGTGCTCGCCATTGTTTGCTGCCATCTTCTCTGCCGCAATATTCGTCCAATAGAGTCTTCACGCTCGTAATGAATCCATCCCACTCTGTCACCTGATCCCATTGAATTTTGATCAAGCTTTTCACCCCCATACTTCAAATGACTGATACGCGGGAGCCGAAGCGTTTCATCGCTGAAAGTACACACTTCATTTATTATGTTATCATGTCTTTTCGTTTGATTTCCTTGCCAACAATGTTCCTTTATCGATCCCGACGATAATGCGCTTCTCTTTTACTCCTTTTGTGCGCTTTGTAGGGGGGGGGGGGGAATGGTGGTANGGTGGTAGGAGGGGAGGCTGAAACCGCATGCTATCAGTATCGTCATAGAAATGAATGCTGGCGCTGACTGAGGTGTCTGCTATATAGTAAGCCCATGCCGCTTCCTCCCCATTCCTCTATAAGCAAATCAAGCCCTGCCTGCGCCACATTGAGCAAGAAGAAAGGAAGGAGCTGAAAGCACAAGCGAAAACCCTGCGGCTTCAAAATCATTACCAGCATGGGAAATGATGTAGAGTTGCGGATGGATGGTTGCTTGCTTCGTTCGTTCGTTGCTTGCTTGCTTGGATGAATTGATATAGGCCTTCACAACTCTTCTGGCCTGCACCAAAACTTGGTGGTGCTCATCAAAGCGACACACACAGGAGGAATCTATTCAGCAGATTCCCCCCGCCTTGGGAAACTCTACACGTGCAACAATTAGGAGGAAATTAGTCCTCCTTTTCTTGGCCAGCATCGGGGGGTCACAAAGACCCGTTTTTTTCGTATGCACAAAATTCGAGCAATCTATTACCGGACTCAAAATCCATGGATGGTGTTATCTTTAGAAACTAGCCATTCCAGCCTGTCATCACACACTTAGGAGCTGGATCCACTTGAAGCGTAATGATCTGCATCCTCCCAATTTTTGACAAAATTTGATCTAGCTCTTTGGCGAAGTGTATGATCCCCAGGAAGCCCAACGCACTTTGCATGTGAAGTAGAGCGATTTGGAAATTCGCAGTTCCATCAGCAGTGCGCGGAGGGAAGGTAAGATTGGAGCCTGCAGGCAGTTTCAACTTGAGCGTGTTCAAAACTCTTGGAGCTGTAGGGGAGGAGGTCATTTAGGCGGCTCTTATCAGCTCTTTTATTGTGCCAGGAAGAGTTTGGCACCACCAAGAATATGGTCGTCGGGTTCAAGCGTCGCATATTTTTGTCTAACCCCCAGACGCGGTTTTGGGGCTTTGTGGCAGGAAGGCAATCTGATAGGCTGAGGATGTTGTCCTCAGATTGCACCTCAAGTGCTGCTAACACCAGATAGAAATTCAAACAGACATCATTTACTGGTGTGTTGAAATCAGGTTTGTCATGAAAGGTAGGCCACCCGCACCACTTCGCTCTGGCCAACCCGGGAGCATCTTCATTTCCAAGCCTGATTGGCCCGAGCGAAGTGGTATGGGTGGCCTACCTTTCAGGACAAACCTGATTGAGGTCTGCTACCCTAATTGTGTTGGCGACTGTACTATGATAGAACAAGGGCCGAGTCACAAAGGCCGGGCTGACTCAACACAATAATTATGCCTTGCAAATAAGAGAGGCAGTGAACTAAATGGAAGGAATTTAGAGCGTCCATTAGACTACCTAATTTTCTGGCTTCTGCAGTTGGTGCAACCTTCCCATTAATTCCCCACCATACTCCCCACCCTCCCACTCCAACAGCAGTACCTCCTCCTCCACCCCCCACCCTGCAGCACCGCTACCGACTCTGAAAACTCCTTTCACTCTCACTCTTCCCATTGTGAAGTGGTGGTAGCTCTATGGTTTAATGGCTTGCTTCACAGCCCTCTCGTCCTGTGCCAGAGACGGGGCCTAGCAATACGTCCCTTTTACTTCCTAATCACCGATAATATTGCTCAAATTCCTCGTTTTGGAAATGCAGATGAGAAGAAAATTTTCCAGCAGAATCGTTTTGAGCTCAAAGTTATAAAATGAAGCAAAGTGCTGAACGTTCTTGAGATGGACTGACACGAGCAAAGCAAGTGAGTCTGGTATGTTGGCGCGCGTGTTAAACAAATAAGGCATGGACTGGAGCTGTGTGGCAATTAATAAAGATTACTCGGCAGCATGCCTTTGAATCCTCTCTACCAGATTAACACCCGGGAATTTCCATTGATATAACGCAAGCCCCCATTGTTTTCTGCAATTGTTTTGATTAATCTGGCCGGCCTTCTCACTTCAGCATCGCAATCCATTGGCCACCGAATTACACTGATTAAAACCAGGATTTTTGTAGCACATACTGGAAAAAGTTGCTAATATGTGTGATAATAGTTGATGGCTTCTATGCAAATGGTATCAGAAAGGGGAGAAGGAAGGTCTAAGCAGGCAATTAAGTCTAAGTGTGAAGGGTATAGAATAGCAGGAGTTTGGGCTTTGACAGGCTCCGGCGAACAATTAGGCTTTTGCAGGTGGACGTGAGAGTCTGCAAGTGCTGAGTGGAGATTTGTGTCAGGCCGATTATTTATTGCCTCTCGGTGCTGGCCTAGACACAACTCCCCCGTCCTCAACCCCCACTGCTTTCACTCCCTGCACGCCGCCGCCGCCGCTCCCAATCCCGAACACTGTTGGCACAAGAGCTAGTGCTATTTAGAGCAATTTATCCGACAGGGCTCCAATGTTCATCCCCTTGATAAAACAGACCTAAGCCTCTGGCTGACAGGTCATGAACATAGAGGGTTACCGAACATCATCATAAACATTCATCATCTCAACGAGATCTCATCTGCAAGCCCGAGCTGGCAATGAGCACTGGCACTCGGAGCATCTTTAATTGACGGAGCTTCTTCGGATGGGAGTAGTAGGGGAGGGAGCGGCTGTCGAGGGATGTACTGGCGGGGGGATTAGCAACCATAGCTCCCTTCCCACCCACCCCTTTCCCTCAACACCAAGAAACTTTCTCTCCAAATTCCCAAATACCTAGCAGTATCTCGGGGTAGAGTTCCTCCTGCATTCATGTTCTTTGGGGGGAAATTGTTCGGCGGTCTTTGCTTATCGGTAGGGAAGTCTTGCTAATGTAGATGACAAGTTATGTGATGTGGCTATAAATCAAATTTGGATTCGATCAGACTAGGCCAACCGGTAGGCTTGGAGATGGAGAGTGGTCCGAGCATAATGCTAACGGGTTCTGTCCAAGGATCAATTTGCAGTGTGTTACAATGATGTTCCTTATGATGTTATATGAAAAAATAAATATTCAATATGGGTTTGAAGATTCGTAATTTGCAATTTTTTCGCATTTAAAATGGCAATAGAAAGCACTAGAAACCGGCCAGAATTTTAATATTAACTTTTGACAATATTAGTGGATTATGGCCAATTTTTTAAGTCGCATGTTGTTCCTTGGACCTATACAGGGTGTTCCAGATTCGTGGGTCACTTTTTGATAACTGATATCGCCCGATAGCAGTAATTTTCTGTAGCTTGTTGTGCCCCTAACCATGTGCTCCATTTTATAGCAGTAGTTATAGAATGGAGCACATGGTTAGGGGCACAACAAGCTACAAAAAATTACTGGTATCGGGCTATATCAGTCATCAAAAAGTGACCCACGAATCTGGAACACCCTGTATATTAATATAAATATTCTGGTTGGACAATCTGATAGCATCTCACATTTCAAATGTTATTAAAATTATTGCGCCTAAAATACCACTCAAATTATTGATGATAATTGAAGACTTTGGAGTAAGAACGATTAAGGTCCACTTTTTGTCAAAAATTAGTTACATATCTCATCAGATAGTTTCACTAGCCTAGAATATGATGGTTTGGTCGTAGTTGTGGAGTAATGATCATAGGTCACTATGGAAGGCCCTGTAAGTTGGATTTACAATAGAACCTTATGAGTCTTCGAAATTAGATATTGGAATATCTCCATTTCACCTGAGATGGACCTTGATCGTTCTTCCCCCGAGGTCTTCAATTATTGCCTTAAATTTAACCTAAAATTCTGTCTACTGTGACAATGATTTGAAATTCAAAAATTGTAAATTTTTCCTACTTTTTCATAAATATTATGAGGAACAACTTCTAACAGCAATGATCATGACACACCACAAAATCAATCCTGGAAATGATCCTTTATGTAATCCATCCCTTAAAACGTGTGGTGCTTCAATCTCCTGCCAGGTGGAGCCACTGGCCGGCTGATAAGGTGCCGGCTCAGATATGGAATCGGAATTTGGTAATTAACCGATAAGCCGTGCCAGCATTGTGTAGCTGGCATTCCAAGAGAGGGGGGGGGGTAGTCTGAGGGGGGGGGGAGGATTGTTATTTTGTGCGACGGAATAAGGTGAGCTGGAGAGGCATTTTCCGCAAACCCCTTCCTTCCAGCTCCCGTCGTAACCGGCCCTGGAAATCAATTATTGGAAGTGAGCACAATAGGCAGGCGGGAACAAAAGAAGGGCGCTCTATTCTTGCTGGTAATTTGCATCTTGGCGGGGTGAAGTTCCTGTTTCTGGGGAGGCTCGATAGAGGAAAACCCTCCTCCTCCTCCTCCACCTCCATTTTCCCCAAGAGCCAAGCTAAAGGAGTTGGCATGCGCAGATCCATCTCTCGCCAGAAAACCCTCCAGGAAAATGCTAACTGGCTGGAAGGCAGTAGGCTCCAGGTTAGATTTCATCTCCTTCATTAACGTTAAATGCTACTGATTTCAAGTAGCACCATATCAGAGCAACTTTCCTCCCTATCAGAAGCCGGCGAGAACGAAAGTTTTATCTTCGTTTTCCTTCAATTTCCCGTGCTCGAAACTCAACCACCTTCGGGGAAGGGAAATTAAATTCTTTGCATGAATTTGCATCACTGATTGGTTCATTTACATATTGATGGAATTCTCCCAAAATACCACCTGATAACGCGATTCCCAAGCAGCTATCTGAAAGTGTGGAATTAGCGATTTTTAACTGAGATTTCGGATGGAAAATTAAGGCTTGCCGTTTGGTAGGCAGGGGAGGGATAGGGGAAGCTCAACATTCCGATATTAGGATGGCGCGACTATTCAGGATTGCAACGAAACTTTGGGAATGCTGATGGAAATGAAAATACTATTGCCCAACCAATCGACAACTATTTTTATTCCACTCAAAAAAGTTCAGGCTACAACACAAATAATTCCTCATAAAATAATGCATTATTGGTAACAATATGTTAAAGCAAGTACCCTGTATGGCATATACCCTGTTTGTAAAGTCCTCCGATTACTGAACTCGAAAGCCAAACCCTGTTTAGTCCACTACATATGAAGAGACTTTCCAACTATGCCTTTGGTAACATTCACACATTCCGAATATACATCTTTAACTAATATAATTTTTCAAACAAAAAAAACTGCTAAGTCGCAGGCCATCTGCTGTCATTTTGCATGTATGACATATGCAGATATGTTGCTCAAGTACTATTCTACTCAATAACAATACCCTGTAATATTTTCTTTGGATTCTCATGTTCCAGCCTAGAATTTTGGAATAATAATTCAGGAACAAAACTGGTGAGGTCTAGTCAACTGATTGAACTGGAAACATACGGCTCACAGCAAAAACCCGCATTTCTTGTTGAAATTGGGTAGCCTGCAGTTATGTTAGAACCCAGCAAAAAAAAAACTCGGATCTTGATGATTTCTTACTGCATTAATTTTAGGCCCTCACCATGGTCTGTCTGCAGGCGGATTTCTCCAAGGACAAGATAAGGGCGGATCCTGGCTTGTGTATCTTCCTCACAGGTGAAGCAACTTGCCAAAAAAAATACCTATATAGATTCTGGAAGCCATCAATATTTTTTTTGTAGCTATTTGTCCCACCTTTGGAGTGTACTAATTAATACTGTTATTTTAAATTTAATTCCCAAAAAATCCCTACAGCCTGATTCAGCCTATATACACACGACCGCTGGTGATGCAAATGAGGGATCCAACCGGCATGCTCAAAACACGTAAAAGAATACCGGGGGAGCCTCTGGTTAATACGAATTTCATTTTGGCGCGCTCAACGCAACTTTATGATACCTTCCGTAGGGTCTCCCCCCTCCCCCCCAAACGCCTAACCCCTCCCCTCTCTAACAGTGCTGGTGACATATGCTAATATCGGGCCGGGGAGGCATGATATATCAAACCTCCACCCTAGAGTCAAACAGAGCGGTAACGCCGGATTTAGAGTTAACTTACGAGTAGCTTGGAGTGTTCCTTCCCTACATAAATCATCTCCAATAAAGATGGGAAAGACAGAAAATTAGCACAATCACAATCATCTTTGCCAGCTGACACTTTGCATGCAAACTTATGGGGTGCAAAGATGTCAACTGGGCTGAATAAAATCCGTTCTCCATCGGTGCCATCTGGCCTCAATGTGTTCAAAGTTCCCCGCCAGCTCGAGGATCGAGGAGAATATAAAAATACAACGCCCCTCTCATGGTCGTGTTTACTAGAGTCTCTCCCCCCATGCCATTTTAGGCACAGGTAAAGGACCAAGTTCACATCTTTTATCCATTTTTATACAGAGAGGGTGGATCACACTTTGGCGCTTGGACTACATAACCATCAACAGTAGTGACTAGTTGTAGTATCAAATTTAGGAGCTGGCACCACTCGTAGGGTGTTGAACGATGGTGGCGATGGAGGGGTTTTTTTTCTGACGAGTTGCAAAATCAACTGATTTTTTATATATATAAATAAGGTGGGACAAATTGTTGGAAATATTAAAAGTGGATTAATCCTGATTGAATGACATCGAATAATCGCCTTTGACGAAGGAAAAGTGTATGAACCAGGAATTAAGGCCGTCAATTAAGACGAAAATAGGCTTAATGACACCACTCGCGATAAAAGTCCTTGAATATTATCCCTGAAGCCGAAGAGACCTGTCTTCTGGATTAACTCTTTAAAACTAATTAATACAATATTTCACTACGTGACTAATGACTGGGTGCATCAGCAGTGGTTGGCTTCTGAAGTTAGTTTAGAGACGCTTAAACGACACACATTTGAAAGTGTGAAGCTTATCTAAACTAAACACAGCTGTTGATGAACACACCCATGAAACTCTTGGCACAGTATGACTATCAGTTACAGTTTCCCGGCAATTTTTGTTGACCCTTTTTTTTATCCTGTCTTTGCAACTTGACGCAAGTGGTTTTTTTGCGGTGTGTAACTGGCAACAACAAGAGCACATTTTTTGTGTGCAAAAGGCTAAAACTGCTTGATTAAGGCGACACTTAAAAGCAGAAATATTGCACCGAAAATAAAGACAATACCGATTAATATTGAGCAAGGCAAATGCCTTATATCCTAATAACGTTCTGCACTATATAATCTAAGTTATGTTTAACATTAAATATAACTCATAAAAACATTTTTTTAAATCCGTATATGTAATATGATTATCTACCAATTCTATCAGCAGCAATTTTAATGATTACCGTAATTTCACGGTTGTCCAAGCAATTACATTGAGCAATGTCACATGTTTAGTTTCCAAATATGTCTGCCTGAGAGAAATAATGCTGCTTTAAACGTGCCCAAGTGACTCAATAATTAGTGTGCAAAGAAATTATGCATTAGGTCTTCAGAGTGTTGCATTTTAATACTCGGGGATGAATAATGGGTATTGATTACTTTTTTTTGACACTCAGTGGCTTTATACATCTAAGACAAAATGGCTTCCTGAATACTGGCATATTTTAATTCATTACCAACTTTGTCGCATTCTGGCTCATTGTGTCGCTAGTTGTTAATGATAATTTGGTAATTGGGTTTTGGGGGTATTTTTAAAAATATGGTTGAAAGACAGCTCCTTTTGAAATGTTTTGCGAAAAGGAAAATCCAAATCAACTTTCACTTTCTTGCGACACGACATCGCAAATTTTCTTTTCTGAAAACAGTCACGTTTGGTAGAATTTATTGGATGCTTATTTAAAGGTAAAGCTTATTGATGGATCTGATTCTACTTATCAAGAGTGATGCTAATTGCTATTGCTATTTTTGCATTGCTTTCTAGCATTATACTAACTTGCAGGGCACTATCACGATATTTGCTCCCTTACATTTGTGGCTGTTTTCTTCCCCGCAAATACGGCGTTGCAAGAGTAACCAATTCATTGAATTATTGATTAAGGGTAATTATGCACTCAAGGATTGTAGTACTTAGTCAAGAATCCAATTATAATCCAGGAGCAAATTTAGTCTTTTTTGCTTAAATGTGATGCAAGGATGTGAAGGACGGATATTAATAATTAAGTGGGACATATTGATATGCATTCGAAAATTATGAATTTCGATGACCATGAAAAATCCATAATAACTGAACAAGCGGCCATATGAAACATAGTTGGTAATAGTAGCCTAATAATATTCGCGTGACTGATACGCTAGTCAATGAAAAACAACGACAAAAATAATTGTGTGAATTCATGCCCCGGTATTGCAATGCAACAATGTTATTGTAATAGTCCTATCCTTTATGAAATTTGTAAGAATTCAATTATTTTGGAGCAGTAGCCTTTTGTCACCTTACACTGAGAAAAATAGCCATTAAATATTTAGTGATTGACATCCAATATTATTTTGTAAAATATAATACTTGCTTCACAACAGACTCGTATACACTGCATTCATTTTCATGTTACCTGACTCAACACGTTTTAAATATAAAAATATGATTTCGGGCAGCTGATGGCAATGTTCTGCAAATTCGGTTACTTTGTGAAAATAGTGACTTAAACAAGAACTACATGTAAACGGCACCCCAGGTCACAGAAGTGGAATGAAAATCGACTGCGCAACAAAAATAGTCTGGACATTCATAAGGAACAACTACTCCCAATTTTTTAAAAAACCCCTAAAGGTGGACAATTCATAAGTCAGTCAGCTTGTGCCCTTCGGTAAAATCCGTCTCATTATGAGGAGTGGCCAAGATATCTTGCCATTGTTCCTCATCCTGACTATGGGTCATAGGCTCCGGATACTTGATCTCCGTCGACGTTTCTTGCTGTCCTCGAAAAGACATCAGCTGAAGGTGCATGGAGCAATCGGCCGATGATGACGGCTCCATCTTGGACGAAGAAAACAGAGAGTGGAACGAACCAGTAGTACCCAAATCGTGTGAAGACGACGACGAAGGCGAGGCTGTATATCCAGAAGGAGCGCACACATTGTTGTCGCACCGGCTGTTGAACTCATCCAGAGTGAACAATGGGCTAGGAGTAAAGTCCGAACCCATGTCCGGATGAGGGCTGTTCATATGTTGACCGGATGCTGCGTACTGCTCCTGAGAATAAAAATGGCGGTTGATTGTCTGCCTACAACAATAGGCCCATGTGTCGTACCTGGAACGGCGAGTGGTGCCTACCAGGCGACGAAGGACTGTTGGATGAAGATGGCGGCGCCCTTCCTTTGTTCTCAACCGGCAAACCCTTAGCCTTTTGCTCCTTCTTGTACTTCATCCTTCGGTTCTGGAACCAGATCTTGATTTGACGCTCCGTCAGGTTGAGCGATGCTGCCATCTCGATCCGACGTGGACGACATAAGTAGCGGCCAAAATGAAACTCTTTCTCCAGCTCCACCAACTGGGCACTGGTGTAAGCTGTCCGGGCCCGTTTGGGTGGCTGCTCTGTTAATTCTGAAACGAGCTGACTGTCACTGCTATCATGCAAATAAACACGTTTGCAGTCAATTCAAGTCATCTCTGAATGCACGGACGCATTGAATGGTTCGTGATTACGGCTGACAGACTAGCCACTAAACAAGATACAATATTCGGGCAACCTAAGCGGCTTTTCTACCGCGAAAATTTATGAAGCTGTCAAAAGTCATCCCTTTTCCTTCAAACTCTCACCCGCACACCCATTTTTCCACCCTCTGCGAGCTTACAAATCCATACACTGTTTAATTTTTTTAATGAGCTGTGCTGGCACCTTGCTAATTAATCTCGGTGCGGCGCAATTCTACCGAGTGTTTGATTAATGTTGACTTCAACGCACCAGGAGTCATATTTCATTCCGGGCCCCCAGTATGATAAACTGGAGATAAACTGCCCCACTTCACACACAACAAACAAACCGCATGACGCTGTTTGGTTCGTGATAAACTTGGCACGGATCTATCCCGGAGTCGGCTCCGGATGGCACTGACCACGGGAAATCAATTTTTGTAACAAAAAAAAAAAATCGGGACCAACATACACAAGTGCAGTATAGGTGTGTATAGCCAAAGGGGTGTGGCAACTTGGTTTAAAAAAAAAGCCGCTTCCCGCATTGCAGCTCCTCGTGTTATTCTTCGAAATGAATATGATCAATCATCCAGCCGGATCGATTCCTCCATCTGTCCTCATCGGTGTCGTTAATCGGAGAGCTTATGGGGCTCTCTCCAAATCATTCCAATGTCTATCAACGGCAGTGCTTAGCGTAAAGCGCCATTTCCCCCAACCCACCGCTACTCACAAATTCAACCCAAACCGCAGATTTGCATGTGATGCATCCACACAGAGATGCGATAGGCTATATGTGTCTCCACCATCCCCCCCTCCCCATATCCCTCCCACTTCATTTGCTCACCGCTGGAAATACTCGCCGGCAGCCAGGAAACAGTTGTGTTTTCCGCACACCAAAATGCGTGTTCAGCTTGTATTTGTCAATTGGGGACTACCTGTCGCTCACACCAAGAAAAGGGACATTTTCAGACACTTTTCTCTGGAGGACAAATCGAAAGTGTGACCTGGTGTCGGAACTCAGCTTGACTCCGACAGATCCACTTTCAAGACCGGCAGTCCTAATCTGGACAGTGGAAGCCGGCACTCGCTTGACCCTCCGACCGGGGTCAGTGGGAGGTCAAGCCGACACTTGGATACCTTCCCACCCAGCTCGTTCTTGCCATATTTGAGCCCCACGTGCCCCAAAGACCCGTTGACTAGTACCGGTAGGCATCTTCCAGTTACGGTTCTTCCTAAGCCTAGCATATTAATTTTGGGTGCCATCTCGGTGTATGTGCAATAGTTGGGAAGGCGGAACGTGTAGGCGTGTGCTTTCCCAAAGAGAAGGGTGCCGTGCTTTGTGAGTTTGACTCCCAAAGCCTCATCAATCTCACGGGGCAGCCATGCAACCTTCTTCCTTCTTCCTCCGCCATCTCTTGGACTTTTGCCCCAACACCTATACCACACGCTTCCTATCTGTAGCCCTCATACTAATGATTTTTCTCATTTCCAATCGCGCTGTCGGTTAGACGTTCGCGAATCGCGTTTGACCCCAGTGCCTGTCATTGGCTAGGAAGAGTCTAGATTGGAACAAGGCCTGACCCAGGCTGGCTGTCGATAAGCTGTGATAGTAGGGCAGGGTCTCTGCTATCAATATAGGCAGCAAAGGACGTGCTTCTTCAGTGTCCCCCACCTTCTATCCCCCCCCCCCCCCTCTTTGCCGACAAGAGCGTCACGATGACGTTCTCCGACACGCCACAGCAGGAAATGACTGTCACTCAAACCATCGCCATCTTGGCCGCCATGCTGTTTGTTTTGGAACAGATCGAGCCACCTTTTCTATCTCTTCGCTACATCGAAGGCAAACCTGTAATCTTATCTGGTCGAACTTGGTGGCAAAGTATACCCCGAGCCAAATACTTGTCCGTGTTCTTCATCGGATATGAGTAGGAAAGTGATAACTGATGAGCGGTATAGCCTATAGGCTTGAAGGAAATGACAAGCTTGGAAACGGTCAGACATTGTGATTGACCTATTGTTATTGTTTATTATTATGCGTGCAGGTGAAGCGTTCACGTTGAGGTTTGTACCAGTTAGGCACACTTTGCTTGACAGGGTAATTGTCAATACGCTGTATAAATAATGTCAGTAGTATGTAATTCAAATAATTATCTGCCATAATTTATAATAAATTATATCGCGTGGTGTCTGGAAGTAATATCGGTGTTACAATATTATTGAAAACGTTATTTGGCACTAACTGATGCTTCTTTTTGAGTACTGGTATTTACTTGTGAATATTTACTAGAGTTGCTAATATTAGGGTGCATGGACCCATCATTTTTAACGCCTGAATGGTATGTACGGTACTTCAAAAAAAAATGGGTTCAATCATTTACGTTCTTGATTTAAAATGTCAGAATTTGCCATTCCCAATCGGAAATTCATTGCAATCTAGAGCTTAAATGAATGATTAAATTTAGCCAAATATTTGCAGCTAATACTTTTGATAACCATATAATACAAATACTTCAAAGATACTGCTTAAAAAGAAACAGCTTACAGCCAAGAAAATTGCTAATTGAAACATTTCAATAGTAATTAAATATTATTGCAATTTAACAGCTGAAATATTAACTTTTTACTGATGTTTGACATATAATACTGGTTATGAATAATCATAATAATGTGAGAACAAACTTGTCATCATTGATTAATTTTTTTGTTTTGTTTTTCCCGCTAGACCGATCGAGGAGAGATAAAGTCATCGGACCTGTCAAGGCTCTCCAACGTTTGAATCACGCTTAATAATTGGCCTACATCAGAGACGATGATGTCACAGGATTGAGGTGGGTATATAGTACTGGAAGACTGGTTACTTCAGGTTTCTTTCCCTTATTAGTTGGATTTTTCACGTGGTAACAATGTTGGAAAATTTGCAAATATTTTGTTTGAACCGATACATCACAGGTCCGTCTAAATCAGGGGTTCCCAACCCAGGGTACCCGTACCCCCAGGGTGTGCGAGGTGGCCCTCCTGAGGGTACGGCGATAAGTACCCCTGAGTCCAAATCGAGCAATTTTGGACATAGCACACCCCATAAGTGGCTTGTACAAAGGAAAATATAGCTGGATTATAATCAAAAAAATGACTTAATTTTCTTTCACTTCATCACATTCCTGGTCCAAAAATATTGATTATAAGGTAGTTGTCACAATTATCATGGATTAGTTAAATGTCAAGGATTCGGTAAATCTGTCATCCTGGTAGGGGGTACGAGAAGGACCAACTACTCTCAAAGGGGTGTGAAGGCCCGAAAAGGTTGGGAACCACTGGTCTAAATATTATTTGAACTCGTGTTAAGCGCGTAGTAGTATAATAAATATTAATTAATTCCTGTCGAGCTAGTTTATTTCCTATCAGGTGACTCAAACAATGTCATATTACACTGTTTCTGCATGATTGTTAAATTAATGACGTCAGCTGATTTCAGGACAGTTCTCTATTGTCAGCAACTAAACTGACAAAGTGGGGGTTTTAAAAAAGTGCATATGTTTGAGCTAGGAAGCGGTTCTGGACAAATGGCAGACTTTGGCGCAGCGAGAAAAGTGTCCCTCCCACCCCTGGCGCATCAATCACGAGGACTGCTGTCAGCAATGACAAAATTACGTCACGACACTTTTTGGGTGGCCCTCCTCTGGCAACCTTGTGGTTGACAGGGACAGTCTGTGGGGCTCGATTGGCTCCGTCCACAGCTCCGACCATGCTTCAACCTGCCTATCTATCCCCGTGCTTTTGCATTTCGCATTCTGATCTCCACTCCCGGGAACACCCCCCCCCCCCCCC
>KZ538277.1:40056-53842 GCA_000934665.2 Catajapyx aquilonaris
CCCCGGGAAACCCCCCCCCCCCCCCAACCATCCCAGCCCTCCTAGCCCTATAGAATTTTGACTTGCTTAACAAATGGAGGCATCATAACCCTGGCCGTCATTACGGGACTTAACGAGACATATTTATGACCGAACGTTGAGTGAACCTCATTAATCACAAGACTACCGTGCATGTGGGGATGGGGTTGGGTGAGGGGACTCTGCCAGGCTCAGAAATAATGCACTTTTGCACTATTGACTTATTTTGGCGACTTACCTTTCCCGGATGGTACACCCGATAGTGCTGGTTGATACGATTGTTGGACTCTGACCCTCTGTGCTTCAGGCCTGTGTTTGGAGTCTCTCATCCAGGGGTAAAGCACCTCTTTGAGCATTCCCGCCTCAGGGTAGTCACTCGGTGGAACCTGCTGTCCACCAAAGTGCTGCCCCAGTTGGTGGTCATCCGGGAGCACGGTCTGAAGGAGCCGGAAGTCAGTGCTTCCGGTGTTGAAGCAAGTGTAGGTTGCTTCCTCCTGCGGCTGATAACCCTGTTGGTCGTAGTACAGTGGCTGGGCATTGTTGTAGTATGCTTGTGGCATATCTTGGTTGTTGTAAGACGTACTGGTGCTATTCAGCTCTTGTTGGGCTGTCTGGGCAGCCACAGGGCTGTTACTAGTCAGTGGCCTTTGACACGACTGAGCCATGGTCTGGATCATGTGACCCTCGGGCCCCTGCGGCTGGAGGCGGTCAGCGGGGTACCTGGGGAGAGCAAAGGGTCACGGCGGCCATGCTTCAAAGAAACCCTACTGGCCTATTAGTACACAAGTGTGGAAGGTTTCGGGCTCCAGACTGGTTGATGGCTGGCCCACCCTGTTTCTTAGGCGTCTGACAAGTCGGAAGGCATGGGTTTTGTTTTAACACTTTGGTCTGATTGGGACTCAAAAATGTCGGGTCAACAACCCCGAGGTCGTTTTGAAGTCAGAACTGGTTTGTGGAATGCACCTGTTGTTTTTGGTTGGATATGTTTATATGGAAAGTTAGGACCTATAGTGGTATAGTAACAACACTGTTATTTAAAGACTGTTCTAGTCCTTACTGGACATAAGCGACAATGATTTTCAAACGTATAAAGTCATCTAAATCATTCCACTGTGATTTCAATTTTTGACATTTTTATTAATTATGTAGATGGCGTAGAAATTTTTTCCATTTGACTTCATTTTCATCAGTTGAAAATATGCGCGGTTACTTTTAGTGGTTCTAAAAGGATTAGCTGCTAACATTAAGCCGCATAGAATTATCTAGCCAAGCTCTGAATTACTACGAATTTTCTATTGCAATAATTGGCATCGATTGTAAATGACTGAACCCATTTTTTCAGGCCAGTCTATATTGCATCAGGCGTGAAAAAGGATGAGTTCATGCAATCTAACATTAGTAGATAATATTTTCGCTAACTACTAATATGCTTTAAAATGAATACTTAAATATGAGCAAATAATCACTCACCCTGCGGATATTTCAGTTGGAACACATGTAAAAAAAATTGTACAGTTCTTGTCATTTCAGTTCCAAATACAGTGTAGGTACCTTATAGCACCGAATGTAACAGTTAACTGAAAACCCGTAGTGCATTATTTTATTCACTTGACAATTGCAAACTGGGACAGGTTAAGAATATTTTCCTTCATTCATTGTAATGAATAAATGCATACCGGTAAGGGATACCGGGGCACAGTGGTCCTTTCCATTTTAAAAATATAAGCAACCGGAATAATGCCTTCAACTGGTACCTTGTGAAACAGGTCACTATTGTGCATATTGGCAATATGACAGCCACCTGTGAGATGCCTGCGATCCTGCCGTACCATGGGAAATTTATTTGAAGGGTAGTGACGTTACTTCTAATCCACAGTTTAATGCCATGTCAGGCGTAGATACTGGGCATGACCCTGATGTAAAAATGTTGTTGATTAGTGCCATCCTTTGTAATAAATGGGGAAAATGTGGAAATTGTCATTTGCAATGGAAGAGACATTATGTTATTAATCGTAGCTCTACGATTATAGGGGTCCCAATCACTTCCGGACCACTGTGCCCCGCGAGGTGCCCCGGGTATCGGGGCACAGTGGTCCATTTGCATAGGGCAGCTTCTAAATTTTTTAAACTAAATGGATAGCACACTGCCTGTGAATATATTAGTGATGTGTATTACCAATGAGTACCTCCACCATGCCGGAAAATATTTGGTGTGTAGGTATAACAGGAGCTCTTATAAAAATTCAAATGTTCAAAAGTGGACCACTGTGCCCCGGTTGTAATGCATATATTTGTGCAATAAAATTAATAAAGGGAAATATTATTCAAGGTGAATGAAAGTGAAAAACTGAGATTCACTAATATGAGTGTCAGATTGTAATAATTTCGAGAAATAATAATTTGAAGATTGACGATTGCATTATACCTCACGGTATAATTTTTGAAAGCATTTCTGCAGGCTGTATAATAATTGATCAGAAACTTACTTGACCATCACCAAGTCATCATCAATGTCGAATTCAACTTGGACCATAATGTGATTGTAATCGATCTGAATTTCAGATCTTCAATATTGTGAGTTGCGTTCATCTAATGATTTTGTTTACTGTATGTCATTTAATTTGTTAATTTTGCACTTTTGTGCGTTCCTTTTAATCTTATAGCCTATACCTAATGCTTTGCAGTTCATAGTTTTGTTAATAACCGTGTTCACTAATGATCGCCAATGACAGAATTATAAGCACACTTGCAAGCATGCCTGATAATTAATTAGTAAGGAATTAGTGTCCCGGGAAGTTCTACTTTATATAAAGTGCCACCGTGTCCCATATGAGGTTCCTTGCTGCAGCGAGTCGGAATGCATTAAGCAATCGGCATCTGCCTATTACTGCCTTTTGGTGAATTATAGCATAATTATGAAACATATCAATACCCTGTTTCTACTTGTATATTGTTTCTGGAGTGTCTTATATGGTACAGTTTACCGTGTCTTTCAGAAATTGATCTCATGTCCATATCGGTAAAAAAAATGCGGACACTCATTAACACTCACTCCTTTTTTCGCGTTCACGTGAGGCAGTGACGTATCATTAGAATGGCAATTTAAGGGGCTTTCCAAAGGTAGTCTATAATTATGAAACGAAACTTGAAGATAAGTTCACAGGGGCGAACGTTCGCGATATTTCTTATTGATAAGGATGTGAACTAAATTTTGAAACACAATATATAATATTATACCCGGCAGTACAATTTGGCGAAATGGTTACTAGTGGCCCCAGCAGGTAAATGGAAAAGGGTGTGTAAAAAGACCTCGTTTGCCTTGCACCACTTGAACGTCAAGCAAGAAAACAAAAATATTCTGAGTACACATTTTTTTGGATGGGAGGTACTACATCGCTCAAAAGGATGCAGACATTGCTCTTTGTTTCAGGGCCATATTTTTGGGCGACAAGTGCATCGGGTGTGTAAGACTCCATACTCACAAAAAAGTGTAACATTTTTGGGCACATTTATGAGAAATGTGCTATACTGTGGTATATATGATAGACCGTGGATTCAGGCGTAATTCTAGCAATGTTCGTAAAGATTTCATAGCCTGTGTTTAATTGCTATTTACTGAATTTAACAAGTAGTGACTAACGTCGCAGCCTTCCACCTCAGGTCCCGCGTCCGATCTCCAGGTTG
Organism: Catajapyx aquilonaris; assembly: GCA_000934665.2. NCBI lineage: Eukaryota > Metazoa > Arthropoda > Diplura > Dicellurata > Japygidae > Catajapyx > Catajapyx aquilonaris. The sequence continues at coordinate 43,759 of KZ538277.1, forward strand.
GACAGAGGATTCTCAGGTGGAAACAATTTTCTAGTTCTCTTCGTGTTCCAGAAGGTTTTCTCGAGTTCTCCCGTTTCCTTTTATATCGCAAAAATCTATATTTCCCCTCTCACCCTCCCCTATGCTAGATAGCCTTAGTTGCATTGGCTCTCTCAACCAACCAACGAACCAAATTTAATATAATCTAAGAACAATGGGATACAAGCCGTCTAAACTTTACAGATTTTGATGCAATCCAGCCATTTTACATGCCTTTGTTGTGTATATTTTGGCAGTGAAAAGTGCACTTTAGAGTATACGTACCATTTCAAAGGAAGAAAAGCTTATTTTTCCAGTTATTTGCGTAGAATATTTGTATAGATGAGACATTGTCATTGATGCATGGTAATAAATACATGGATATTTTATGAATGGAAAGATATTTTAGAGTGTATAATAATTGAATCACTGAGGATGTAAAGGTCACAAGTCGGCGCACATGGAGAGATTAAAAAATTATTATTGACAATGTAATTTTAATTTGAACTTGCCAAAATTTAGTATTTTCTCTGTACCTTGATCCTCAATAATATATTATAAACCACCAGGTGAAGCATTAATATCCGCACATTTTCAAATGATGAAAAATGAGTTGTTTGACGAAGGCTCTTTCATAAGGGATGTTCATATTTGGTTCCAAAGAGTGATTCTTTCGAATGGAAACCCAAATGTTTATCAATAAGGGCCGAATTCAGAGAGGTTGCTTAACTTAAACGCGCCCGATTAAATCCTTTAGTCATCCTCGATTAGTAAATTTAAAAGTGCTAGCAAGTGCGATTAGGGGGCGTTTAGCGCTAATCGCCGTCTTTGTATTAGCAGGTTGATTAAATTTGCTAATCGAGGATGACTAAAGGATTTAATCGGGCGCGTTTACGTTAAGCAACCTCTCTGAATTCGGGCCTAACTTTTTAACTATTGTATGGTTACCGATGAAAATTGGCTTGTACTTACCTTGTATGTTGCCAAACAAAGTCTGCCTAGAGAATACCGAAAATGGTCCCCTGCAGCATCCAAGCACTTTTGTTTGCGAGTCTGCATATTGACCCCACAAGAAGAAATCAGATGGTGTCAGGTCTGGTGATCTTGGTGGTCACAAATTTTTCGAAATTAATCGGCCACCGAAGGTCCGGGCTCAGATCACTATAGACCTGACGCCACCTGATTTCTTCTAATGGGGTTTACTGCGTGGCCGCACATACAGGATTAAGCACAGAACAATTATTGGCGCCCTCTAGCCCGATACGGCGGGAGTTTGCTGCCATCATGATGTCACATTATAACACATAAGTATATACGCCAATATGCAGACTCGCCAACAGAAGAGCTTGGATGCTGGACGGGACCGTTTTCGGTATATTCTGTAGGCAGACCTTGTTTGACATCGTACAAGGGAAGTACCTACCTGTCAATTTTCATCGGGAACCATACAATATAGTTAAAAGTTTATTGAGCAATGTTTGAGTTTCCATTCGAGAGAATCGTCCTATATTTTATTCCATTCCACTCAATTCCATTAAGTTATATTAAATCCTTTCCTTTCCACAGTTCCATTCCACTTCATTCTGTTCTATGGTAAAGTATGAATTTGTGATATAATAATGATGGGATGCTTATGTGCCTTCATTTCTCTATAGCAATATTTTGATTTCGGTAAAATTGGATATTAGACTTGACCATTCTTTGATGAGATTATATTAATGTTGCCTGTTATATGCAGTGATGCGAATGGAATAAGTTTATCCTAAAAATGAAATATTTTTATACTAAAATGCAATCTTAAATAAATTTCAATTTTCTCATGAAACAATTATTTACTTCATATTATTAACGTATAAGACATTCCTCGATTGGACAGCATAAAACGGCATTTTGCTACACAAGGTGTGGCACCTTCCTAAAGTCACGGTAATGTATTGTATTGTATGTATTGTTTATTCCCAATTCACCCTATTGGGTACATTAGGGAAGACTTACCTTACAAACATTTGTATATCAACCATATTTCTGCCTTATCCTCCTGAGACCCCTGGTACAGTATACTGTACCTTTGTTTTTTTCAGCACCTTCTGACTAACTCAAACGCGTAAAAAAACAAAAAAACAAATGTGATTGAAAGGTGTACTAGGGGTCTCAGGAGGATATTCTAAAGAATTATATCACAATAATTTATGTAATCCCCAGCTGATGAAAAAAAAGAAATATATTTGATAAATGAAGTCATGGTAATGTACGTTACGGTACCATTTTTTACACCAATGATTATGATATTAATGTCCAAGCTAATGTGCTATAGGCAATTGGGGTGCTTTGTAATGTCATCTTTGTAGGTCTATATCGACCGCAAACTTCCGGTGCGTATTATTGAAGAGAAATACTCACAAGGACTACACATCACCGCCACAGGTCTACAACTCCATGTGGTTGGGGAAAACGCATAAATATTGTGATTCAATTGGGTCCCTGACTGAATGCCAACCAACCACCGACTGCGCCCTAAAGCATTATATGCTTTTCCGGGTAAAAGTGGCGTATGGTTGACATGCACTCACGGCCAGTATAGTGACAATTTTATAGATTATTTGCCTGTCCCAAACATTTCTTCCCCACACAGTACCACCTGTTTTTGCGTCCGGTACGAATAAAAATGATCATTATTTGGACACGTTCACAGACCTGCACGCACTTTCGAATGGCTGAAAGCTTTTGTAGATAAGACATTTTACGTACATTTTTTTTTGCACGATGCTTGCCGTCACTCATTCAATATCAGATGCATGTCGTGGGTTTTTGCTTATTGCGACAAATTTCTCTGAAGCCATCTGACAAAGGAGTAATTATGAATTATTTGAATGGGTTGTGTATTGTCTATTAATGGTTATATAAAATAAATAACATCCGTTAAATGTTGATTAAAAAGCTGATTTATTCTGAGTGGTGCAACCCGTACTAAATGAGGTACAGTATTTAAAATAGGACATTTCACGTCATTATTTTTATTATTGTGCGTATAGCTTACTATCGGAGTAACTCAGCGGAAGAGCTACATTATCTTCTATGTCATAAATTTTTCATAATATTAGGATCATGTGCAAAGTAAGTAAAGAGGTGGCGCATAAAAGAACCCTGGATTAAATCATGTCATCTCATCCTGGGCCTAAATGAACTGGAAATTTGAATTTTCGCGACTGCTACACACGGGTGTTTTTATGAAGTCCGCATTAATTTTTTAAAAAAAGCATTGACGCAAGAAGTAGCGTTATGATTTATTATTAATATTATTTAAAACTTTGTAAATAATTACATGACTCTTCAATGAAGCATAATACTGTACATGTATTGTTATGAAACGCTTCTTTAAAAACACCAATGACGGAATATTTTTGACTCGTGCGATTTTTCGAGATATAATTTAAAAAAACATTTTCAGTTGCTTTATAAAATATAGAACATTATCCTAAATCACAGTTCAAATTCGATACCGTATATATGTATAGGAATTACTCTGGAATTTATTATATAATATTTCTCGCCTTTTATAAGCTAAAAATATGAACATTTGATTACGTAGACTGTTGCTTTAGCAATGCAATTCTTCGACTGTATCATGTGTTGCCAACTTTTACAATATTGTGCAGATGTAAGACGTAAGGTAGAGGTGTATTGGTTAGCGCCGCAACCTTTCCATCTCGAAGGTCCCGAGTTCGATCCCCTAAATGGCCTAAAAAGTCCAAGGAGGACTATCACGGGCTAACCATTATAGATGCAAGACGTAAGGCTACATTGTCTGAAACATTCAGTAAGTGACTTCGCTTTTGTTTAGTCTTCGCCGATATCACGAATAATTACATAGAAATGCGAATAACAACTACCTCTTGGTAAGAACAACAAAAATACTCTAAATGCATTGCACACTATATTCGCCCTCCACGCAGTTAGTTCTCTTTTATATGTCGGAACCAGAAATAGAAACATATACATACTGTAGATGTTACTATTTATGAGTATTATTCGGATTAAAAACTATATTATGAGTGAGATTTACGATATTGACTCGTATAAATGTGTCTAACTATAAATATGTTTCCTTTGCTCAAGTCCATTCGTTTTATAAACCTGAACTTCCATAAGTTATAATCGTATATGAAGCTATGTGTGGTAAATAATAATTAGGAATCATTAACTCACTTTTAGCATCGATGTTCACGCCGTCCCGATCTTCACCGAAACTAGTATCATTTTGAGAAGGGTGTCTGCCTTGTTTTCATTGTTAGCTTTAACCTATAGAAATTCTGACAAATTTCGCATACCGGGACGGCGCCGCGCTTGGGTGGTACGATCTTGGAATGCTGCATATCGTCAGCATGCAAGTGAAATCCAAGCTCAGTTATGTCAGGTTTGTGCTACATACTGCACGTAGCATTAATTCTTCTCTATCGCCTGGTGAAGTTCAGTTAATCCTAAATATTCATAATGAGCAAGTAAGCCAGAATTTTCTGAATTCATTAGCATGTAAACAAGTGCAAGGTCCTCGAAACTGATTTTTTTGGAATTTGTTGTTTCACTAACTTAAAGTATACACCCCCAAGTGAATCATGGTGAAACTATAGTACGTTTATTAGTGTGACTGACCATTCGAGTTTTGTAACAATATTCCCTTTGTGTAAATGCGCTTCACTTACAAATGACAGATAAGCTTTACTCCTTTAGCGGTAACTTCTCAGGATGCGAAAACCAACCCTCTTTACCAAATCAGTGTGAAGGTAGCAACTCTAGATGTCATCTTGTGTTAAAAGGTCATTAAGTGATGGGGTCAGAAAAGGGTGAAGGTACAGTACAAGGTGCAAATAGAGTCACTGACCCTATATATTAGCACCTCGCCTTGCCTGCCGGGCAGGAAATGCAAGGCTACTGCAGGACTATTCAACTCGGCTTATGATCATTTACTGTATAGGCTGAAGGGTTTCTCACTTTTGTGGTGACATTGACAGCACCTTCTCTGGCCATACAACTGAAATCAGTGTATAGGCCTACTGTGTAGAAGGGGTACCTGCCACCCTGTCTGTCGTCTGAGATGGGAAGGGTTGGTACGGGTTGTTTATAGTTTTATTTTTACAAGTTTTAATTTAGTTCATATGTGGGGTTAACTTGCATCTCCCTTCATCGCTGACTACCCCTTATCGGAAAATGAGTTGTTGTTGTTGTTGTTGTTGTTGTGTGGACTACTCGAGACATGTGCGGAAATGTGAAAACAAGATAACAAAAATGAGATAGGGAATTTGATTCATTCATTTTCTTCGGGCACTTTCAGTGAAAACGGTGCAAAATAGGATGAAGAAAAAATGAACGACGCTAGATATTTAAAAGAGTGAATCAATTATTAAGACACAAGAGTCATAATGTTTTAAAATTTGCAATTTTTCGTACTTCAAAGGGCCTGATGAAGACATTGGAGAGTTAAGAAATTTTTATTCGTAAACAATTTCATCGTGATGGTAAATGAAACCCAATTATTCAGTTACAGCTTATTTACGAATTGTTGATTTCATTATGCCGCTCTTAAAAAGCAAAATGCACTTCTAATAAATTGGGTTTCAGCTACTCTTGCAACGCAAAATTTAGATCAAAATTCACGCACATTCCAGCTAACTCTTTGAAGTTTGTAAAAATATCAGATTCGTAATATTTAGACCCCTCTTTCTTAATTTATTGTGAGTATTTTGAAATAGTTCCAGCCTTCTCCCTTTTTTCATATTATGCATCGTAACTCTAAAAATATAGGGGAGGCGAAGTGGCGCAACGGTAACGTTCGCGCCCACGGATGTTAAGGTCCCGGGTTCGATCCCAACCCGGGGACACCCCCTTCATCTCGTGAAGAGTAAAGTGCTGACTTCGTCTCGGGTGGAATTTCCACAGACTAATCCACCCGGGGGAGCTCACAAAAACGACCACATGCGGACAAGGCACTGCACTTGCACATATCCCCTCCTGTCATCCCTTCCTACCCGTGGGCCCGGGCGCTGTATATAAATAGGATCCAATATTGTATTCTGACGATTAATAAAGGTCCGGCAAGACCCCAATAGGGGTACGCCTATACCCAATTATTTCAAAAAAACTCTAAAAATATTAGTGTCCGAAGCAAACCCCCCTCCATTTGCTACAATAATTCGTTTGTTGCTGAGAATATCTTATAAAAATATATGCCTAATTCACATTAGGTTCTCCATTTCTTTGAAATAAACTTATAACGTGAAACATAGTTCGTTTATCAGCCTGCAGTTAAGTCTTAACGGTCATTTTAAAAGCTTCAGTTGCTCAACCCGGCCTAAATAATAATTGCGTACAAAATCTAATGAAATCTAATATCAAATGTTCTGAGATAAAGGCATGTACTGCCGCCATGTTATTATGAAGGATTTTCCAGGGCCTCATTTTGTAAGGAACGTTGGCAATTAGCTGCTTGTTTTAATCATTTTCATTTAAATATCTACATTTAGTGGTTATCAAAAGTGTTAGCTGCTAATATTAGGCCGAATTAAATAATCTATGCAAGCTTTGAATTGATATGAATTTCCGAATGATAACAATCCATTATTGAAACAATTGGCATCAAATCAATTTTTGAGAGTCCAGACCCCACTGGAGAAATTTAAAAGGATTAGCAGTTAATACTTTTGGTTACCACCAAAAGTTACTATTCAAAAGTAGCTGCTTACTTATGAAAAGTTCAGTGCCAAAAATCGCTCAGTAAAAAAAAACAACTAAAGTTTCAATTGAAACACCCTGCACAACAACATTGCGACAGACACGGTTTAAATTGTGAAATATACGTACAGTTAACTTAAGTATAAGCAAACTGTTAAAGCATAAATGCATACCAAGGCAGGGGAACATGCGACTTTTCTAAAATACCAGCAGTAAAATCTGATTTGCTGACATTGCATGCTCCTGCTTGTTAATTATTGCTTAATGAAGGTTTATCACTGCGTTATGTCTTGTTGCCGCTGCATTACAAATTAAGATAAGAGTTAATCGTATGTACCGCCCACTCTCATACAAATATTAACAACCTAAAGGTTACCTGCTGGGTAATACAATCAACGGAAAGTGTATGATGTATACCGATTAATTTATTGTCGTCAACAATACCATCTTCCCAGGCCCATCATAATTTCAGTGATTCTAAATATGCACATTTATCATCATAACCCTAGCCAACAATTCGCACCATACACTGTTGATCGTAAACACATTTCAATCTCCAGCTTCTTTTCCCTAGTATCTACAAACAGCCTACGTAAAACCCTTATCTATCCAGCGGGAAAAACCTGTTTCCGACATGAATAGTCTATTGACGTTTTTCCAATGCTGTCGGTGTTAGGGGAATGCAGAGCGACTGAGTCTATCTCCCGAAAGGTATGCCGGGACCGAGGGACAAACAGGCGATACCAGGGATTCAGCTGAGGGCGGGTAGACGATGAGATTGGTGGCACCATCCGAGACGTCTCCAATGTGTTTCTAGCTAGCCTTTGGCGCAACCTGATAACCACAGCTTTTCCCTTCCTGCTACTACTACTGCCTAGGTAAATAAGACAACCTTGATTGAAAAGCCGGGATCAGCTTCCTACAACCTACTTTAGGAGTCCGAATAACAAGGATGACAACTCCTGCCGGGAATCGAACCCGAATCTCACTAGGTGACCCAGTGCGCTTTGAACCATTAAGCTACAGGAGTTAGTATATTAGGGTAGGAAAGTGGTAGTAGTTCAAGGTGACTGTATACAAAAAAATAGCTAATAAATTCTTACCAAATGGGACCCTGTGTAGCACGCAACTTGCAACCTGCTACTCTGTCACAACACTGATTCCGAATCGAAACACGTGCGGAGCCTGGCAGCACCAACACCATGGAGAAAACGGTACGGGGTACAACAAAACGCACGTAGACACCTTCGAGGAAGAGTATAAGTTCTGGTTTGAGGATCATCCGAGCACACTCGGAGGGTCAATGGCTTGCGGGCAAGTGACGCAAGGAGTGGCCTGTCCCACGCTTCATACTTCTGCAACTTTTCTTTTTCCTATCGTGCATGCGTTCGTGCATCGCGCCGCACAAATTAACCCGTCATTTCTGCAGCGTAAGAGTTGCTGTCCTGTGAGAGATTCCTAGGAAATGTTCTGACAATACTAGTAAGAGAGGAAAAAAAAATGGCGGATCGATGATATCAGATGCAATTTTTATGGTTCGTTGTGACAAGGGCTGGCATCTGGTCAATGTGTGGTGGTTCAGGTTAAGTAGCGCACACAATTTTTGGGGAAGGTAAAAAACGTGCCTTGGGGCAATCTGATGAAGGTTGGACGCAGACAAGGTGGAGACGAATGTCAGCTATCGGTGACTTGCCAACGGCTACCTTCTTGTTCTCTCCTAATGTGCTTACTTCAAGACAAGCGATAAAGGTGAAAACAAGCGCGATTGTGAAGGATAGATGGTGACAAAACGTCAGCAGCGTCCCTGTAACTTTCCCCATGTTTCGCAACGGAACTGAAGTTTCCCCATGCACCAAGAACTGGAAATGGACTTGTGACAAGCACCCTTGCCAATTAGTAGTATATCTACAAGCCTAAGGCCTCGTAGTAATCACTTATCCTGAACAATTCAAAGCATCTTCTAAGGCTGGAATTGGCGGGTTGTATAAAGAGTCCCCTAGGGCCAAAAGGAAGCAATGCGGCAATTTGGAGACATCTTGCCGGACTAGTTGGGGAGTCTTCTGGCAAGAGCAGGAGCAACCCCGGCCTTTATTATCTGATGGGAAGAAGCCAGCGAGTGTTCGCTTGTGTAATGCCAGCCGACATCCAGTTATCATATTGCCATTAGTGATTGTGGCGTCTTAGCGGAACATATGCTTTTATCTAAATTAAACAGCCAACCTTTTTATTGTCTTGCCGAGCTGCTCAGATGTTATCCCAGTCCCCCCCTCTGCCGGAAACTAAACGAGTTTGCGCCACTTCCAACTGTTGTGCTGCGACCGACACTAGGGTCCTATAGGCGGACTATAGTCAAGGGAGGTAGTCTCTTGCAAAACGTCCACACTTCAACCTCTTCCTAATCGCTTCATCATTTCACTCCTTTTTTGCTATTGGGATCTGATAATCTTCTGGGAAAGAAAGTAATTGCTGGCCCCGAGATTTCTATCTCACGGACATTACAAGGCAATAATTTATGAACTGCATTGCCAGGCCGGGTTGTAATACAAAGGCGTCTGGATCTTACGGTATGTGATATGTAATTATTTTCATGCGCGCCGACAAATGGCCCCGCTTTTGTTCCTCTTTACGTGCAATTAGCTGGGTCGATATTGAGAATATCTATCAGCACGTGCTGCCCTTGATGAAGATCACGTCTTCAGCCAAACGTTCAGACAAGGAAGCGATGAACCGCCTTCACAATACCATCTTTGAAAATATATAATTAAAAATCTGGTAGTCGGAAATGACCGCATGGTTGATTCCATTCTCTTCAATTCACATCTACGACCATGGCCTACCAGCACCAATGTGCTTTTCACCTTGTTGTTAAAGGCTACCCACTTTCTACCATTTTCACTACTTCTATAATAATAATAATAATAATAATAATAATAATAATAATAATAATAATAATAATAATAGGTCGTAAGTATGGCACTAGAGATGTTATGGCTCGTTAAAAATTCTATCGCTGGCTTATTATGCCAAACGGAAATCCTTGTAGGCAGCTCTAACGAGTTTATAGCAGGAATTAGGATCGTAAAATCCCCGCAGTGAAAACATGCTACAAGTCGATCCGAATACGACCCAAGAATGGGTCCAGACTTACGCCTAGCCGGCACCAACCATGGTTCCTCCACAATCCTCAGGACGTCACTATGGTGCCTCCCACGCACTTTCAAACCCAGCTAGATTTTGTCAAGGTGTCTGACTATAGCCTTCTTCTACTCTTCTACACCCCCCCCCCCAGTACCCCCCCCCCCCATCTACAATCCCCCTCCCTCTTACCCCCAACCCGCAT
>KZ538277.1:54085-83968 GCA_000934665.2 Catajapyx aquilonaris
GGGGGGGGGGGGGGGGGGGGGGTGAGTGTGTCTTGCTACATGTCATTCCTAGGCTGTCCGAGTATGAGCACGCAATTGCTCGGAGCGTTTCACTTTTTTAGGGCTTATTAATTCCTTATGGCGAGTTTTTTTTGGGGGGAGGAACAGGACAGGTTTGGAAGGTACAAAAAATTGTGCACTGAAACATTAAGTGATAATCAGATAGGTGCAACAAAGTCGCAAATTGTTGATGTTTGAACAAAGCAGGTTTCGCTGGAATTTTTTGTGGGAAAGGTGTGAATATATGAGTAATTTTGGTGGTGGTTGTTCATAATAATATTACATGACAATTTAGTTATAATATCTAATAATATAATATCTTACCCCGTTATCAGCCTTTTTCGGCTCTTTAGGGGGGATTTTTGTTTTGTCTGGAACTCTTGCGTACATTTTTACTTTGCTTTTTGGGATAGGATAGGGAAGGAAGGAGGCTGCTGTGGCCTATTAATTTAGGAAACAACTCCGGAATTCTCCTGGAGGGACCGTGGGAAACCACAGAAAACCACGGTTGGAGTTGCTGGCCCCGGGGCTCGAACCCAGGACCTCCCGATTAGCAGTCGGACCCTATAGCCACTCCGCCAAACTGCTTCGGTATGACAATTTAGCTATGAGTTGGCGTCGAAAATTGCTGGAGTTCCAAACACTTCGCAGTTACAATTTTTGTTCAATTATTACATAACGAGCAGTGAAAATGAAATATGGGCAATTTTCTCTACCCCATCCTCACATTGTTTCATTCATGCCTGCCCTGTAGTCCATTAGTTTATTAGCACCCAGGCAGGAAGGGTCACACCGGCAAGTTTCCGCACCTGGACTGACACAAGAATGAAAAGAGGAACCGTTCCACAGATGAAGGGGAAATAATAATAAAAAAACGTACCAAACCGGTATGGCTACCGTTGGCAATGTAGACCTCAAGCTGTGGCCCCCTGCACGCAATACGTAACGCACAGGTCAACAATGTCACCTTTGATGAGCCCGATGCCATATAAAAAAAAGACACTGTCTACTCCAGAGAAAATTAAAGTAATTAATGGATGTTATCTTAATTCCCGTTTGCACGAACTTCCTTTTCCGCTAGGAAGTGGACGAGTCACGCTTTAGTTTGGATTCAAAATGTCAAATTAGGCCAGCTGAGCACCTGGTTACTTCAATAATTTTTTGGATACCCTATAGGAAGTTAGTTGCCCTTGGAACTGGTCAGGGGTTGACCCATTTGCAAAAGGCGGTATAATTTCCTAGGCCCCTGGTGAATGAAGTGATGAACGCCGCCTCATCCATCATGTGACGTTAGCACTTTCTACATGCTACAGGCACCCCCCCCCCTGCCTCTCACTCGACCTCTCTCCACACAACCAACGTTTTAGCTACAGCTTCCTTTGGCAGTCACCAGGAAGAGGCCTACCTTTTTGCACACCAGGACTGCTGGACCTACATGTGTGAGTGTGTGGTGCTGTGTTTGTTTATAAAAATTTGGTGCGAGGGACAATATCGGTTGGATTTGGCGGTTAAGATCCGCCATGTTTGTCCGGACATTTTGTAGAATTTGTGAATTTGTAAAAAACAAACCGCCATTTTGTGGCCAGATTTGACCCCTTGTTTGTCTGGCTTCCGATTGGGAACAGTCCCCTGGAGGGCCTTTTTCTGCTGATTCGGAGGCGAGAAAAAGGCGGTCGGATATAAATCAACTTGATAAGATACTCCAAGCCCTAACTTGTACTTAAGGCATCTAAATGGCTACTTAAGCGGAATGGGTGAGGATTTGAAACAACATGTTCAACAACCTTAGCTGATGCTCACTAAATAATTTAGCGGGCAATTTTGTTATCCAGGCGCACATGATTCACCGCAGCCCGCATAAATCTTTTTCCGGGAGGGCTCNCCCCCCCCCCCAGACTTGGTACACCCTGAACCATGGTGGGATCGGCATAAAATGGGGATGGGTTCAGTTTTTCACTTAGCTTTTTTTTGTTGTTTGACCGGATGTAACGCTTGTTGTAATTGCCCGTCTTGTTCTTGCTAATTGAGCAGGAGTTGGTTCATTACAGGACAGGCGACAACGCCGGAACATAGCCGTTAGTTTTAAGGGCTGACCCCCCCTATTTTCTAATTGTTGTGATTTATGAGGTGGAACCTACACCTGGTGGGGTCTACCTGAATATTTTTTTTGGTCCATGCTAACATTTGTTGTACAAGATAGTGTCTAGCGTTAGTCATCATCGTGGCTACATTTCACTTTGTAGTCCGGTAAAAATGTGGCTATTTTGGACCCAAACAAAATAACCTGCTGAATTTATTAGGAGATTAACTATGGTGTTGGGCGATATGCCTCTAGGCTTTCCCCCCCGGATAATTTGCTTTTTTTTTCGGGAGATTAACCACCCCACCGTGTTTTTTTATTATCAAAGCGTTTGTAAATTAATGCTTATTTATGAAAACCCACTCAAGCTAAGAGATATCCAGCGTTGTATCCAAACTAATCAATATTCAATATTTTGTGCGCGGGTCTTATCTGTGCACGTCTGTGCTTTTCATAAAGTACAGGACACAAAGTTCGGATGGCGTTTGCGCATTTGCATCGATAAGGTAACGGTGCAATATCAACAACAACAGATAATGAAATATAGGCGTCCTGATTGGCCAAACCGAATCGATAAATCAAATATTGCCCCAAATCTGTTAAGATAGAAATGTTTCAACCTAGGGAGCCCAGCATTGTTGTCCTGTCACGTAACTTATCCGTTCAAACTTGGATATTATTTCCGCTCCCTTTTCACGGTACAGTGTACGGTACATCGGTCCGAGTTCGACCGTTCCGAGTAATATGAGAATGCGAGTGCCCTCTCGCGACCAAGAACAGAACTTCTAGAGCTCCCAAGAAAATATCAGCTCCTTTCAACTGATTAGCCCTGCTATTCTTTTAACTCTTGATAAATTAGGTTTGAAAACTGCCATTTTTTTTTTCAACTCCCAACATTCATAAATTAGGTTTGAAAAGTGTCGTGCAGTCACAACAATTCCGTGACCAGTTCAATGGTGGTACCTGCACGTTTCAGGACTATTAATTACACGGCAATCACTGAATGAAGAATATGATAGGAAAAAAGTAGAATAGGAAGAGAATGCTGGCGTAATTGATGTGAAAAACGAGCTGGAAGAGGGCAGAAGTCAATTTGTATGCGGGTAAAGTCTAGTCTTATATGCTCGGATCCCCCCNNNCCCCCTTATATAGCCTAGCTACACCACAATGGATATTTTTCTCCCGCCCAAGTAAAAGTGACATTTCATTACGTAAAAGCTGGGAGATAAGATGAATGATTAAAATAGTGGAAGACAAGTTGCGACTACATTCATCAGAGTCGCGTCCCGGTTAAATGCTGCCGTGCATATAGCGGAGGATAGAGTAATTGCCATGTCCACTTAATCATTCCTGGAATGGGTGTAAAAAAAATGAAAGAAATCCAGTTGGCATTACTCTATTTAATTCTAGCTAAATTCTAACTATTGGGTGAAGCGGGGAGTATTGAATCCGTATAAGGCCGCTAGGTGTCTCCCCCTGCTTGTTTTCCTCTCACAGCTTATGGGCGCCCTTTTTGTCTTCCTTTTCCTCCACTTGAGTTTATGACACCGAAGAGGTTAGGTGATCCTGTGGGTGACACAGGCAAAGCAAGCAACTACCCCCCACAACGGAGAGAATCCGAAAGAAAAGCTGGGGAGGGGGGCAAGTGACAAGGGCGTGGACGGGAGCCCCGGGATAGCAAAAGCCTGCATCATTGAGACAAATCGCCGCCTGAATTGGAGGCCATTACACATGTCTGTCAGCAGGCGGCGGAGGTTGAATGGCTAAAGCGCCAGCGACATCGCGGGACTCATTTACCACCACCGGCCCGACCATTTATTCACTTTTCTGTCTTTTTCCTGCTTCCTCACAGTCTGTAGGGGCATAAATTCTGGGGGCTTCACAATTGGCACTTATGCAAGTGTCATCTAATATGCGCGATCAGGGTGCAACCATGTTCATTCTGAGCTTATGGCAAATAATGTTTAGACCAATGCGTAATGGTATCATGGTGCTATATACATACGACCATCGCTTTGCTAGAGTACTCATAGTTAAATAGCGCCAACACTTTGACATTGACTTATTAGGGCTATTAGTAACGCTTCCAGAAATTCTACAATATACATAAATATGTTTTAAAATATTGACATCTTAAAATTATTATATTGTTGACAATGGACAGCCGGTATAATTTGGTAATATACGGTATTTGGAATAGTGTTACTGATTGCTTGCGTTGTGGCCATAATATTATCTAAAACCGGACATAAGGAAATATAATTTTGAGGTCTATACTACTGACAACATGCATACGGCGGAGCATCAACCTGTGTGCATATCGATGGATCAATGCTACTTGTTATAACAATGTGAAATATTACAGACTTCCATTCTCTATATAGTAGGCCTACAGTAATTAGGCTAATGCGAATTTGGTTCATGCAGAGTTTCATTCAATTGAGAATGCTCATTCCAAAAAACCCTCAGCATAACGGCAACGGCTGCTTCCTCCTGCCCCCTTGCTTTCATGTCTCTTGAGTCATGAGTACAGGTCGGAAAGTTCTATCTAAAACCAACCCTCAAAATATTCTTACAAATATTATCCAAAAATCTACAACATATTTTCATACATATTCCTTGCAGATCATACGAATAATACGATCGTTCAAACAAAATTCTGAGCGGTACCAATATTACAAATTTCCGAACTGGTTTATCCGCCGAAACTTTAAAAAAATTATAACCCATTTTCAAGCGGTGATTAAATTCTCAGCTGCAAGTAATACAGTGAGCAGTGAGAACGAAAACGTGCCTTCTTAATCAATAGCCCCAAAATTTTCTATAGTCTCCTTTTCTATACCTCCCCACATCCAAACCCTTTTCCGTGACCTTTTTCACACCGAGATACAGATGTGCATGTTTGATGAGGGAAACACGCGTTGGATGAGAGGAACACGACACAGGCCATAGAAATGGACTTTTGATTAGAATCCCCTCCGCCCCCTACTATTCCCTCAAACCTTCCCCTATCCTTTATATGGGGGAGAGTCCATGCAAGCCAACCCAAAGGAAGGAAGTGTGAGTAAAAGGAAAAGAACAAGAGCGATAGGAGTAGACAGTTGGCTCCGTGATGCTTCGTCCACCATGATTGTTCTGGTGGCGGCGGGGGTCTGATTATGATGGATGAGCCTGAGCTTCGGTGAGAAGGTCCCGGCCACACGGGGATGGGGTCACGGGTCGAGCATTCGCGACCAGTTGCCTGCCTACCTGCCATCCGACCATTCCGACCCCCCTAAACTAAAAGGTGTGAGAAGAAATGCAAGATGAAGAGTGTCATCCTGATTGGTGTTTTAATATTTTAGTTAGAAGCGATTAGGGCCTGTTGCGTATGTATAGTTTAGTGGGGTGTAAAAAGTGTGAAATTACCTCTAAAATTGGTGGGGGTTAACTGGCAACAAGTGTTGGCTGAGTGGAATTACCAGCACTAATATTAATGGTGACCGGTGTTTGGAAATGTTCCAATACCTCCCAGTTGACAACGGCCCACATTTTCAGACAAAGATACCAACAGCTGTCTTCTCAAGAAGTCGTGTAATTATTTTGCCTCTTACATGTAATTAGCCTCCATTTTTGTGCATTTTTACCGGCAACACACCTCAAGCTGTTTCCATGTGAAGGTGGTCGCCTATAGTTCCAGTGTTGGATTCTTAATTAACTTTTACCGGTGCGTGTCAGGGCGGAACATGCGACCTTCTCTCACTTTGTACCTCTCAGATATTGCCGTTTACAACCGGATGCACGTTGTAAAAACCTTCTTATCTGCATACAGTACGCACATCATCTGCGTTATTATTTGCTCCGCTGAAAGTAGCGCACACATTGTTTGTTTCCCGAGACACTTTGCGTTGCAGGTATGACATGATTTATTTGGCAGTAATTAAAATGGTGTATTTACATGCGATGCCATTGCGTTAGAAAATTGAGAGGCCTGAAGTGTACAATAGCATGTAGCAAGTGTGAAAAATGTGCCTTGATGCTGTACAGTGTTGGACATTAATCTAGGCATTCGAGGCACTGGCTAGCGACATTTTCCGAATCGGCAGAAGAAGGAATCGAAGATAAGGATACTGCAAGCCGGGCGAGCAAGATGTCGCTAGCAGTATGCCTCGATTTATGTCCAACACTTTATAATTGATATATTTAAGGAGGTTGGCCCAGCATTGCCTTTCAACCTCCAAGGATAGGGAAGGAAGGAAGCGGCTGTGGCCTATTATACGGAAGCAACCCCGGAATTATCCTAGAAAGACCGTGGAAAACCACAGAAAACCACGGTCAACGTTGCCGGCCCCGGGATTCGAACCCAGGACCTCCCGATTAGCAGTCGGACGCCTTATCCACTATGCCAACCTGCTTCGGTTTATGTCCAACACCGTACATAAGTAATTAATGTATCATGGAAGAAACAAGTGCTTCTAACCAAGTTGACAGGCGACATTACGTATGGTCCTGATGAGGTCTCTTACCAGTTTTCAAGTGGATCACCCGTCCACTTATTCTTCAAGTTAAAGCATGCAGTAACACAATAGTGAAAAATCAACAGTCTTTGGTTAGCTTGGTTGCCCCCCCCCCCTCGCCCCCCATTTTGCAAATATATTTTTTAAATCCCTAGAACTTGGATATATTTATCACGCAGCGAAATGAGAAATTAATGTCATGCTTTATAGCAGAGCAATAAATTTTGTTGACACGAATTCAAAATGCGAATGGTGGGGTCCTCCAAGTTGCAGCCACTAGGAGGGGGGGGAGGGGGGCAAAAAGGAGGTAGGGGGGTGAGCTTCAGCGCCGCCTTTCCAACCTTCTCCAAACTTGCCAGATGAAGAGTAATTACAAAGCTGGGGCGACCAGTAGGCTAATTAGAAAGGCAATAAAAAGTCTCACGTGATCCTGATGGAATGAGAAATTGAAGGTAAATTTTCTCCGGGACTACCTCTGGACAGTGTCGGGTTGGAAAGGGCCCCGTTCACACCAACCCGGAGCAAGCCCCGGATCGGCAGGCAGATGGCGGGCTGCTGAAGGGAAGGAGGTCCGCCATTAGGGACCCCCGACTTACCCTCTAGGCCCGTCTTTTGTTGTGATTTCAACCTGAATTTTTGGGGCCACCTCAGTGGACAGTGTGTGGTTTTTGGTGCGGGTTGTGCAGTGTCGTGTTGTTGTGAAGGTGAGATTCAATAAAGTGGTGATATTATTGTGTAGTTTTATTTACAGTTGCACTAATTGCAATTAGAAGTGCAATCTGTACACCACAGTAGCAATCCTATATGTAATTGTGTGTTGTGAAAGACCCTGCTGGGGGGGGATAAAAAATAGTGGAAGCAATCGGCGGCAAGTTGTACCTTGATAGTTAATGACATCCTGCAAGGAGTCAGCATAATTACGGGGCTAGACTAAGCATGGCCGAGACGAGATTTGGAAGGTGTGGCCACACCTGTCCGACTTCCTCAGGTAACGCTCACGTTCAAGTCCAAGGCCGACCAACCGCAACTGAAACTAGGAGGAAGATGGCCTCAGACCTGACCATAGCAAAGTTTTGTAGCTTGCATCACACACTATTTGTGACCACAAATTTATTTAGCGGATGAGAAATATAATGAGGTAGTTTTCAGAGGCGGTGGTTGGGAGGAAGATGACGTAAAAGTTGCCGCGTTTTGATAATATCGGTAGAGGATGTTTTAAAAGCAGTACTATAAGAACTCCCATTTGACACGAATTAAATTAGTCGATTGAAAATGAAGCTATTTTTGCAGATGCACACACATATTATAATGTAGCTTATTTTAATGTTAAAAGCCATTGCAACATGTTGATATTCTTAGTCATATCACTTAGACTATAATGCGCAAATATTAAATTTATCTGCAAGAATAATGTCGATGACGGTGATGATTACAAATCTACTTAAACAATTTCATTGAACCATACGAAATTATTTTAATAATATATTTGCCAGTTTTAATATTTTGTATTAATTTCAGCATGGTTTTGACCAAAATAGTTTATGCGAAGCTACTTTTCAAAAAAAAATGCAATTATTTATTATAAAATAATGTCCTATTATTTACAATATGATATTATTCGTGCTAATGAAATATATTTTTATTTTCACTTAAATATTAGTGTCAAAATTTAATTATAAATAAATTAGCTTCATTGAATGCAGGCCAGAATGTAGTGTAATTGTGGCAAAAATGGTATGTAATTGTATGTAATAATTGTATGTTCGATTGACCAGGAAAGTGATCAAAAATGAAGACAACATCCCCGATCGTAATATTGATGCCGACCTCGTATAATACCGTTAATTAAAGATTTGCGCTTGATTTTCGTCCATACAACCGGACCTAAATTTACGCGTGCTTTATTTTACCCTGTCACATTGTAATGCGCGACGGTATAACTTGTTCCAGCAACAGAAAATGATTAAGAGAAAATACTTCAAATGCCATTTTGTAACAAAATTTGAACGATTCAAACGCATGATGACACAAGGTGAATATACAGTAAATATTATGGGCTCGATACTGCTAGTCTGAAGGTTTCCGTACATTATAGAATTATGCAAACTTCTCTTCAGTTTATTTCGTGTAGGGCAATATTTCATTATTAGTGTTTGAAGTGATGGCTTCATGTTGAAGTAGATTTAATTGAGGAGTTTTGTTATTGCACTTTTAACCTTCAAAAACTGCCCGTAGGCCTATCTGTGGTACCGTACACATTTTATGTAGAGTTCCAAAGGCAATATTTACGTTCAGGCCTATATGATGAGATGTGTTTTTTAATTTTTAAAATTGCAATTATTATAGTGCAATCAATTTGAAAATCTTTTAAAAGATTACTGGATAGGGACATACATCAGCAAGTACAAAACATGTTTGGTAGTTCCATATGTGATTGTGCCGCAATCAATTTTGGATTCAACTGCATGTTATTATTTGAAATACGAACTGTAGTTAATATTATGCTATAAATGCTGGCTGTAACTGAAGGCAAGTCAAGCGTTCCAGCATATGCTTTGGCGTGGATTACGTTGCTGTACTGATTTATGATCATCCCTGCCTCAGTCCACACCGGAATAAATACCCATTTGCTGCCACACTGACATTTGTAGTTATGGTGAATGGTAGGAAACAATTGATTTTGAGTGGCAATTACGCTGGATCCCCATTTCAGTCAGCAATAATTGTGTACACTTTGCACTGTCAGAACGTGTAGACACTGATATATAGTATATTCACTTATAAGTGGGGGAAGTCAGAATTGGACAATTATGAAAACCGCCGAATGAAATATATTTTATATGATTGCCATATACGTATTACAAGCATTGTCATGGTTGTATAAGGTTTATCGATACACTTTCCACGATCTATGATGAGGTAATTATTAATCTTCAAATAAAATAATCCAAACACACAAGAACGTTCGGATTTGCATTCATGTACACTATACATACAAAGTGGATTGAAATTAATTATTATGGAACGAGTTTAATTAGCGTACATATCCTGTTACTTGTAATGCCCACTATAGCTAATACGAAACGAACGCATCGAAACTCTTCTCAGATGTAAAAATCGCCGACCCGGTCGGACCGGGGCGGGGAATCGAATGCACGACCTCAGAGGTGTAAAAGGCTGCATTGCATCAATAATTTCCCCACCACGCCGCTCCCGTAGACAACCCAGCGAAATAGAAATGTTGTCACATGTGCTTCTTCTCAATGATTGTGTAAATTATAGATAAATTAAGTTCATTTCCAGAAATATTTAAACAATGTAACAAAATCGTTCCGGTGCTAACAACGAGCTCGTTAGTAATTTTGTTATTTCATCTAGCAAGCTTTTGGCATAATTGCAATTATTAATTTATAAATTAATGAAGCGGTTTTGTTTCACTGACAGGATAAGAAGCCGAAAATGTTAAACGCCCTGTGCAGCGTACAGGGAATGTCATAATAATATTGTACGACTACAAGAACACGGTGATCAAGATAAATGAAACATGCAGGGTGACGATGTGTGGCCCAGGCCACAGTATTTGCGAGAAACTCATGTTAAAAGTCCCATTTTTATTTGTTACTCATTGTTATAATCCACGTTTATACCAAAATGTGACAATTTTGTGATTGTCATTCCTTGTGTAAACGTGGCTTATTAATAGTAATTATTAATTAAACTAATAGCAGTGAAAATGCCATTACGCTTTTCTCACATATGGGCCGCATGTTGTCTACACATGTCAATTTTCTTGGGTATTGAACGGCCACACAATTACGAAACACCCCTGCCTGCATGATGCGGTACTAGTTTAACTAAATTATAGCAAAAACTGGATTTGTCTTCAAGATTGTACGTTGTATTTAGACGTAGTAAATATTGCGTACAAAACCATTAGACGCATTTACATAGCCGAATACACTGTATCATTGCGGCTGAAAATATAAGTGCTATTTCTAAACATCTGTATTAGATCTGCTTTTTTTTATCCGCTTGGCTGTTAGCCCCCAGCAACATGCAAAGACCCAATAAAAAATAGTGCCCGGCCATGCTAGTAAAAATGCTAAGAAAATAATGTAACTCATTTCATTCCCTGCTCAAACACATTCTAGCCATTAAACTATCAGAATCGCATCTTTCAAGCAGGATAAAACCAGAGCGAAAACATGGAAACGAAAGAAATTTGCATTGAAATGGCTACCCGGTTTGCATGTCCTTTTTAACTATCCCCATAAAGGTGAGATCCTCGATGAAATAATCCGACCATGAATCGCTTTTAATGTCCAGTGTTCACCTGAGCTCAACAGCTATAAAACTATGATCCTGGAATGATTTGTGTGCACAACTTTTTCCAACCTGTTCCTTGTTGACCTTAGTTTTTTGGGGGGGAACATTCTGCAAATATTTTTGTATTCCACATAAGGAAGGATAGAAAAAAATGCGACAATGTGACGACAGAAGGCAAGTGCTACTGGATATAAAGAAAATGTTCGGCAAGCATGTTAGGAGGGGGGCTGGCTTTTGAATGTGTATAAGAGGCCGTTTTCTCAAGACCCCGCGCTGTATAAGTCGTGGAAAAAAGGGGGCCGCATTTTGAGTAAAGACCTGAAAAATTCTCTTTCTCCAGCAGAATGCAGATCAGGATTTACAGTAGGATTTAGGACTTGAGTCGAAGCACAGTGATTCTGAGCTTTTCTGGCCATGTTAGAAGTGGAAACAGCTTGGAGAGAGAATCAAGCTTTGTAGCTAATGTGGTTGCGTTAGAACTGATTCGTACAGTGTGCCAGGTAGAGCATATAATTGTCTAGTACCCGGCTATAAACCTCCAAATGAAAACCTTGTATGTAGACGAGTCAGGTTGAGCTGAAGTGTTCATATTTTACTACATGAAAGCAATTTTTTTTCCCCCTCTACCTCTTTTGCACACATCTCTCCCCATATACTACCTCCCTCATGCTCTTGAATTGTCCACTCACACGCATGCACAAAACCCCAGAGAGATGAATGATGTTTGCATTGATGATCGATGGCGAGCCGTCGCCGTGGACAGCCCTGGCCATTACTATTTCACTGTTTAATTTACACTATAACAAAGTATTAAGCTTCCCACAGCACACGCACAAGTGACATTTTATAGCGATGGCTGCCAAATTTCACCTCTTGGGGTCCACGTCAATCCACTCAACGGATGAGCTTTCGCTTTTTGTCAAATGGGGACCAAGCCAGGCGTTACCACCTATTGCCCAAAAACCGGTCGCAAAAAAAAATGGCGCTTCGTTTTTGCCAACGAGTGTAGAAATGCATCCCTGCCTGCCTGCCCCCATACATTGTGCAACGTACCAACTTCATTTGGGTGCAACGCCCACATATCACATTCAATCGTCCAAGCATGCATGGATGCACACATCGCCCTGCTGCACAAAATATTCCAGGGAATCGAGGGGAAAAAGAGCACCCACCCCAGCAGCACCCACCCAACCCCCCTCGATCCCCCCACGAGCTCACTCTTGTATACCGTTCGCAAGCCTAGTCTATTATTTACCGTCATCAATCATGGCCTCTGTCTCGCGTTGCACGCTTTTTCTTTGTACGCACCGGGGACAAATCACAATCGTCGGGTCTGCAAAACCCCTCCTGGGAAACCCTCCCTCTTCCCCTCTGCTCCCCCTACCAAAAAGGGGAGGCTGTGTGGGGATGCCCACCATAATAATCGTCCAGTCTCATGCCCAACTGACCTAGAGTCCAAGATGGGCACTGGAGTCGAAATGTAATCAGGTGGTGAGCATTAGACAAATTAAGTTTAGAGTTAGTTTACAAAATATGGCCTCAATATTTTCGAACAATTTTAGTAAAAATGTCAGGTTTGAAGAAAAATACCTTACCTTTGTTTCCAAGTGTGAGCCATCAGGATCCGAACATGGCGTTGGAGGCGCGAAGATTGAGAGGAAGAAACGCGTCACTTTAGAAGGGCCAGAATCCCAGACTTCCACATAGAGGCCCTTAACCATGTGTCATAATTGACAGACTGGCAAAGGAATTTTTTTTTCGTCTTCTACTCTGTTTTCCCCTCCTTCTAGTATTGCTGGCAAGCTGGGGATGGTTGTAGGAAGAACTGTTTCCAACTAGGCTTCTTCACTGGCTGGCTCCTCTTTTCAGCTGCCAGATGGGACGTAAAACCACATGGCTGTGTCTTCTTCGTGATAGCAGCCTATGATGGCTGCTCTCTTCGGCAGGGGTAGGTGGAGAACATGGGGGAGGGAAGAACCCAGGATTCATTCTCCACACCTCGAAAATGGAAAAATGTTTCTTCACAAGGACAAAAATATCCCTTCCTCTTGTCCTTTTTTCCTAGCCATTTGTTTCTTTCATGTGCCTATCAATCAGCAGTGTCACTGAAGATGAACGTGAAAAAATGTGCATAAGAAGTAGGAGCCATATTGTTCAAAAACTTGGCGTAATAAAGGGATCAGAAAGTGGGGACTCATGAATGGATGCAGTTCAGGAGAGGTGGGGACATACCCCGAGTGCCATCTGTGGACCTTCTTGCTACCTGCTGTTGCAAGCAGTTTGCAGTGGCATCAACGAACCCTACCCAAGCAGCATGTCAGTGCACTTCATGCTGAAAGGACATCCTGTTCTGTTATATTATATAGATATTATTTTTTTAAATTTTAAAAAAATGGGTATGTATCATATAAAATTCTGCCTCTATTTTACAAGCTGGTAGCGATTTCTGTGTTTAACTAATATTATTGTATATTAAGCGTAACATTATTGACGTTGAAATAATCTAGGAAGTTTGTGTAACCAATGGAAGCCTGGCTTGCAGTAGACATGGAGGGGAGAGCTTTGCGAGACGACTCCAAAGCTCTGCAAAATATTGACGTGTGCCTGTCTGAGCGTCGGAATTTCTCTGCATTGATTTTCTGCTGAAATGACATTAGCTCACCTGTGCAGCTTCTGCTCAGGATCTCAATTCTGACGTTCCTCTCCCAGCATTGCAGCAGTATTGAATTTTGTGCACAAATATTATAACTCGTACTTTTTTTCGTGTTTTGACTGAATTGATTTCAATCGTGATTTTTAACTTTTTGATATATATATATAAATGCAATTTTTTTCACGTAAAGTACTAATTAATTGCTACAATGCATTGACAGGTTATAGTTTTGTCTTAACTATATTCACTCGATCGCGCTTAAAGGCATGACAGGGACTAGAATATTGTGACGAAGATGACAATCACATGTCCAATAAGGTGTCAGACGCAGTTAGATTGAAGCTTGCTGTTATGGGGGTACTTTGAGCCCATCCTCTGATTTTTGATGCATGGTCCAGCACTGCAACTCAATTTTCCTAGAGATACCAATCCATACGGTTGAGGGGAAAAGGTGGAGGCGCTAAACACAAGTCTCTGACAAGTCGTTTTATTTTATCCTTGTCTGGAGTGGCAGCTGAGGATTGCCTCTTCAAGCGAAACGGTATATTATGAAAGGGGCCTTGCACCAAGAGAAAGATTGAAGAACAGCCTCGGTTCCATCCGACATGATGTTTCCAATCTTGCTCATTGCATGCTGTCTTGCAGCAGGTAATTGGACGTTTTCTTGACAATCTTGGGACGCCGTTTTGATAAGGCTGTACGTTTCCAGGCAAGCTGTTTGTTGGGCAACCTCCGGCAGATGGCCTGTTTCAATGGCCGTTGCTATTGATCCCCTGCGCACAGGGAGTAGGCAGAAAGGGACATCCATACACGCAGCAGGTATGATGGCCACCGCAGAATGTCAATAAAAGGCGGCAAGCAGCAACAAATCAGCGAGCTGGAGAAATGGCTGCCATCAACGTGGGATCCATCCGCGCCCTACACTCCTAGGTGAATATTTGACCAGGTGGACTTTCGCCCTCCCCCCCTTTTTATCACCTGTTTTTTAAACCCTCGTTTCGATGGCACCAGTTAGAGTGCGCTGCTCGCGACATCTGCAAGCGTCTTCTTGACTAGGCCTGGCTCCATATGTCTGGGTGCGTCTGCGATATGCTGCTTGAAGGCTGCAGGCAAGAACGAAAGACTGGGGTGCAGGAGGTGCCAGGCAAGGTTCCAAGTCCTTTTCATCTCTCTTAACTTGTGTAACCGTGACCGTGTCGCTCAACACGTGCACGTACTTGTCCCTTTTGACGCCCTTTGATCTGAGGGCTGGTTATGTGTGTATCAAAATACGATATTATCCCAGCCTGTTGGCGGACTATTATGACCTAAATATTTGCGTAATATGTTGTGGAAGATCAAAAAGAATTTGATGATATCAAATTGGTCTGAAATGTAGCTGAAACCTAATTTATCATTAATAGATCTTTAAAATTTCCAAATATATAAGATACTTATTGGCATGCAATTAACGTACGGTAGATGTTTTATACCAATAAGCATGCTTTAATGTTCCCTATATGACTGCATCATCGATAACAAACAAAAGCAACACATCAAGAATGGGCGCATTGAATTAATTGTTTTTGCGATAAATTGAAGTTTAAAAATAAAAGTTTTAATTTTTACACCCATTTGTTTAAGTTCAATTTATTTTGTTTAATTTCTGCTATAAATAAAATTATTCATCAATTAGAGTAGCATTGTGCTCTAATTTTATGGTACTCAATAAATAGGAAATGAATATTTTAACACTGAATAATTTTTATTAAAATTGTGCAATCAAATTAAATAAACATGCAACAGCAATATTTTCAATTTCTTTGCTTTGTGTGAAGAGCTTGCGTGACAAACCATATCGATTCAGGGTTGCATGGTGGACATGAGATGTGATGCCTACATTTTCGCGCTTCTCTTCATGTTGCGTTGTGGAATAGAACTACCCAGCTGTACTGTTGATATTGTTTAATATTCAATATAACGGTAGATATGCGTGATTTATCGCCGACATTTTGAATAATTTTACTCGTATTATCAAAACTTCAGATTTGCATGTAACGAAAATGCCTCATCTGTTTGAATTGTTGTTGTTGTTGTTGTTGTCATATGATTTTTGTGTTTCTGTTAACTATTACTAACAAGAAAAATTCTTGGCTGGTACATGAAATCCATTATTTTGGGATTAGAAATTGTCACAAATTGTCAATTTGTCAATAGTCAAATCTTTGAGTTCCCGGTGAATTTTCCAGAGTACGAGCGTGAGATGAATGGAACAGCAATATATTTCCCTAGAGAGATTGACTGGAAAGTTTCTCGTCCATCCCTTTTATGAGCAAGAACTGAAGATTGCGGTAAAACGGTTTGGAGAGGGGAGCGGTACACGAACGGTTCACATTGGCACGAGAGCTTGATTTATGACTTGGAAACCTGCGACTTTACCTTCTACTCATTGATTGTTCTCGCAGCACTCTGGCTCAGGGATCATTTCACAGCAATGGTTTTCTAAGATAGGATTGCTACAATATATGGATAAAGACGTTGCCCTTATTTGATGGACAGTATAACATAAAATTGCATAATATTTGGACTCATTTCAGACCATTTTTAACTTCAGACAATAATTAGTAATACAGTCCAGGTCAGTTATCTAATAGCATTATTACACAGTTCCATAAGGCAACTTCAAACCCTCTATATCTAAAAACAATCATATTGTGACCCTCACTTTCAGGTTTTCAATTCATTTTAAGTTTTATTTTTCTGATCCTGATGTGCACATAGCGGGTCGCGTTTGTAGAAGAGCAAAAAAGAGACCAGACCATGGAGAACCGAATTTGAACTCCGGAAATCCGGCTTCGTTGGATGACTGCCACTTACTCGAACATTTTTGACCGCAGCCATTCAGGATATGACAAAAATACAACTGCTCACTTGAGCCCCCTTGTTTTCATTAGCAAATAATAGAAACAACACCAACTAATAATAATTGGGTGTTTCATAATTGGGCTTTATTATGCATGCGCAGAAGTGCGCGTCTTTCCTAGGCAGGCCGGGTAGAAAATCGCAAAATATTGGACAGAGATGTGTTATTTATTATCATTTTTTTACTTTATCATTAGTTACTCCCATAAATAAGACGCTTCAGTGTGCGGGTTAATTGTCACTCAGAGATAATTTTGTGGCCCTTATACCTGCATGCAGCTGTAATCAAAACATGGATAATATCTTCTTTACACATGAATAAGAACTGTCAATATATACTGTACCGGTGATACCCCTTGTGATACCCTTATGCTTTGTTGTTTGCCTTAGCCCTTACAGGGTCTATAGAGACAGCATAAAAATCACTTCGAAGGCAAGCACGACAATAAGATAGACCATGCACGACTTGCAGGATTGCTAGTGTTTTCTGCACGGTATAATATCCTTCATGATACGATCCTCCAATGATACATCTGAATCTGAAGCATAACCAAGCCCAGTGTTTAGATCACGACTAAATTAGCCCGGGTCTTTTCCACCAGTATATTTTATTTTGTGGCTGTTTTTGCCTTTCAATTTTCCAAGCCAATGAATTACATTTGAAAGAGGCCATAAACGTTGTCAGAGGGTGATAATGAGGTTATAAAGTGTTGTAATGGCAAAGGTTGCCAGCAGGGGTGTGCACGGTATTAAAAAGATGGCCCCATATTTCGTGCGACAGTGATCTGCGCCACTTTCCACAGGTGTCATCCCAGGCGCAAGTGGAAATGGGAGCCGCCATGATTGATGCAGTGGCGTCCATTCAGAAAAGAAGCCCTAGTAATTCATCAGGTATTTACATACTATTTAAATACGTGGTAAGTAGTAGTAAGTACAAGCATCTGGTAGCTGTACTTTTGCTGTATGTTTAAATACGATTCGTTTTGTGTTGAAGGGTAGTAGATTGGTGGGTTAGGGTGGAAGCTGGGGGGTAGATAGACAAAAGGTGGGCATGCAAATGGCGATGGAGTTGCGCGTCGGACACCATGGGGTTGGTTGTGTGCGTGGGGTTGGCGAGAGGGGGTAAAAGGGGTGTGCCTCCTTACCTCGATATCAGGCCCCTGGTGGATGGAACAGTCCAACAACCTACCCCGATCAATACTCCGGGCCTGCAGGTTTAAAATTTTGGTCCAAAAAAAACAACGGAAGGGCAAAAAGAGACCCGCAAAAGCGCTCCCCCGGCCGCGCGCCGGGATGTTGTCGGCAACGCAGGGCCTAGATAAGCAGTCAGCTTCTGCTCCATACACCCCCCCTTACCCCTTCCTTAAAAAACCAATCCCCTTTGGATCGGATAAAAGAATCTTGGGGGATGCTGATGGACACTGGCCCCGCCACCCGTCATCATTTTTTGGAGGGGGTCCTTTTTTTTTCTTGGCCAACGTGCCTCGCCACAAAGAGTTGCCATCTTTGTTTGGCGGGAGTGGTGGGGATTGGCGGCTTGAGGAGCATCGTTGCTGACATTTTCGGTATTTTTAGATGGCTTTTTCTATTCTGGCATGTGCATGTGAGTGGTGGGTAAATATGGAAGGGGGGGTATGCGGATTTTGGGGATAGTTTTTGTAGTGCATGGTCAGTGGGTATGTAGGGGTAATGTCTTTTGGTGTTAGGCGTTTTGCATCTTAAAGGTGTTATCCATGGCAGAATTTGTTGTGATGGGTATAATTTGATTATAGATAAATATTTTGTTAATAGTAAGGGTAGGACTGCATATGACGCCGCCCAATATTTGTCGGGTGCGCAGTGATATTGCGCAATGGGAGATACTGTTCTACAGCAGCATTTTTAAAGAGCGATAAGTAGTGGCGAAGAATAAATTGAACACCCTCGAATGGTAAAGAAACTTAGGCCCAAATAAACCGAACGTAATTGCAAAGCAGTTTAAATCAGAATATTTTCTATAACAATGTCCAATTACTTTCAAGTGAATTCTTTTTGTCAACGCTTTCTATAAAATAACAGAAAGTCTGACGGTAGATGCGCATTTAAATATTGCATATTCAAGAAACATCCAAAGGTCCCTTTGTTCCTAATTAAATTTTACAATTGTAACTTTTTTCACAAAAATATGCAGTTACTTCACCTCAACGCATTATTTGCGTCAGTTCGAGTCAGTTCGAGACTATTTATAGCGCTGTACCATATGTACGAAATTTTTAAACTTCCTAATACTACTTCATTCTTCTTGTTACAAATAAACCAGAGCAGATATTTTTTTAAACTACAGGTCCATCTGGCTTAACATCGCACTACAAATTTGTAAACAGTGTTAATTATTAAATAATTATATTCAAAATGAACCGTATAATAGCTATTGTAGTATTGCAAGGATGTGAATATTACCGGAATAATCAGAATTGTTTTAGTTAAATTATATTTAAAAATCAGCTGTACGATGAAAGGAATAATCTCGGAACATATTGTATCCTGTAGCCTGGCATGAAAAGGCTAGTGCACATGTCACAGGAAAGAGGTATCCTCTTGTTGCTATGGGTCCAACCTGGCGGATGCTGAAAACAGGGCGTGGCTCTTGTGATTTTGCGAAATTGAGCTTGGCCACTCGCTTCGTCATGGCGGATAGCATGAGAGCATGAATATTACTTTTGGCCTGGATCATTTGTATAATAAATTTTCTCTTTTAGTTACGATATGTTATTTGAATATGAATTAATAGTAGTGGCTTTTTTTACTAACTGCAAATTGCATTAGATTGGCGCTCAGTTGCCTTTATACTCTTCTTTTCATTCTGAATAGGTTTGCCTCTGGATGCTGTCATTTACTTCAGGCTGTGCCGCATCAGGAAATGGGTAGTTTATAGAAATAGCTCGATTCATTAAAATTTAGCAATGTTATAATTATTTAGTAGTATTTTGCAGATGAGATTTTAAACCTATTTTACAGCTTCCATCACATTTCCAGCCTGCCGTGCATTTGGCAATCACTCCAATACCTTCATTTGCTGCATAGGCCCGTTAAAAAATACATAACTAATATTTACATAAAATGATATTTAATTTTTACAGCCTAAGAACGTCTATGATAAAGTACCATAATCGATAAAACCTGTTACAGTTTTTACACTTAAAATGAATTG
Organism: Catajapyx aquilonaris; assembly: GCA_000934665.2. Taxonomy (NCBI): domain Eukaryota; kingdom Metazoa; phylum Arthropoda; class Diplura; order Dicellurata; family Japygidae; genus Catajapyx; species Catajapyx aquilonaris. The sequence goes on from KZ538277.1 coordinate 73,771, forward strand.
AAATTACGCATTATTATTATTATTATTATGATTATTATTATTATTATTATTATGATTATTATTATTATTATTATTATTATTATTATTATTATTATTATTATTATTATTATAGCATACGTATAATTAATATTTTTATTTCTCCATGAGATAGTGAAATGCTTTCACTTGCAACAAATTAAACTGTAGCTGTATATATTTACATGCTTGTTTGTTCATAGTATTGTTATTTATAATAAGACCGAAAGTATGTCATTTGATAGTGTGCAGCATAATAAGGATATGATGTAAAGGTTCTCAAACACGCTGAAAGTAATGAATGCGATTTGTATTACAGCAGTGAGTGATAGTGCTGACGCAGTAAATAGGCCTGATAATATTTTCATCTTTTATGGACCTGGCTACATTAAAATATTATAAATACGTGCCATATATTAATATTGATACTGATTGTGAAACACTTGGCCTTGGGAATTTGGTTGATAGAATTAAAGGACTAATAGGATCAAGTAAATAATTCCTGAAAAATCCTCCTGTCTCGTTTAAAAAATTTTAACAACCACCAGGGCATACACAATCATGGCGACAGCTATCTAATCCAATCTGGTTTAGATCGTGCGTTTTTAAAATCCAGGAGATGGGGTTTGAATACGAAATAATCCTGCTGAAGTATGCCATTATTAATTAGCATCAGGGCCATGTGTGCGAGAGAAGGTTCGTGTTGCTCACCTGTCAGACAAGGTTGGAATAATTAAAAGTGAATGTATAGGGAGAATATTTTGCATCGTGCGTTCAAATGGTCATTTTAAATGTGCAGTAGTTCTCAGTTACAAAGAAATAGCCCCACAGTAAACTTATATACCATTTTACGCGTAAAATATATTTTCAGTGAAAGCATGGATTTCATTAAGATATTAGCCTATATTCGGCATTTGAAATATCACTATTCAGTGAAGAGAGCCAGTCTTGTTCAGAATGTAGGCACAAAATAAAATGCATATTCAAATGAAAGGGACATAACAAAACTAAGAAGAAAGTCTTATTCAAACGGGTGGGGTTCACAGTCATTTGCAGCCTTTTGCTTGTATTTGTAACTGTAAAAAGTTATAGACCAAAATTAATGCTTTGTGCCATTTTGCAGAGAGCTATGTGACCTGCCAGAAACTATTAATAAGGCTCTTCTACAAGAATTACCTTCTGGTAAAAGTAGTGAAAACGTCGATCCTATTCCGCCCGCTTGACGTAATAAAAAGTTTGAAATGGACAGGGTTAGTGTCTAAATCTGAATATACGGGATGAAATTATGATAAATTATTAACTAGAAAAATTATACAAGTTGAATTTATTTCAAATAACCGTGTCGATTAATTTTTTCGCACATAATTTATATGATGTAGACTATAGCTGAATAGTTTTTACTTCCTGCTCGTTTTTAGGAAGACTATGGTAGCCTGTTGCGCAGTTTTTAAAAGAATAGATACACCTCTTTCAGTTTGTAATATGATGTTAATAATCTATCCGTAACCTACATTTGCAATCAAAATTGAAGAATTGACATTGTTATTAAAAGCTTTCAAAATAGAGCCTCATGAGGGTTTCAATATGGTTGTGATATTGGCTCCCATGCAGTAAAATATAACCTAATTGTTATATTAATGTAATATGATTATTGATACAGATCTTCACTGGCAAAGCTGCACTGAAATGGCTTACAAGATTGCAAGAAGAGGAAATAGTAGGCCTATAAAAATTATTTCTTTACAAACCATTTTGAAAAATTAATAATTTAATAAGTATTGTGTACTGCAGATGTAAATAGCAGTTTTGTTTTACACGTGAGAGTAATAATCATATCAAATAAAAATTCAACGTGTATAGGTGCATGCTTTAAAATAGTAACTTATGTGTTATGTCAACTACATAACAAAAAGCATACAACTTATGAGGTCTTACACCTTGTGACGGAGAATATAAGTTATTATCCACAATAATATATTTTTTGCATTTTTACGTGGACATTGTTGGCCGAATAATTTTTCTAGCCAAATACTGCGTATTGCAAGTGAAAGTGACACGAACAGTAGACCTATTATTTTTTATATTCTATATTTAAATTATGTTTCTAGACCAAATGACAAAATAGCCCTATAATTTATGAATTATTTTAATTGCGATCATGATCTCATCATTGCCGTAATTGCTGTTCAGGTCAACATTTGGTATGCAAATATTGCAAAGAAAGTCATTGTTAGTGCCTTGCTTATTGAACACCTGCACATATATCAAAATGATAAGCTCTGGTGGCTTTATCGTTGTTCCAGCGTTATATTGTTGACAAAAGGTGAGCGGATCTCATTATCAGCTGTACAAAAAAAGTGGGGGAAGTGGACGGGGTGCCCACATCCCCCTACCTACGGCCATAAAAGGTAAAAAAAAAGCCCTATACTGCATATGAAAAATAAAGGGCTCTTTCCATTCATTGTGCCCTAACTCGTCTGAAGATATTGTCACCAATAGGTAATGTTAAATGCCGTCAGCCATGACGCGATCATTAATTTCCACCTATATAATTATGGTGCAAGTGTGAGTTCTGGAAATGCTGGACATGCACTTGCTTCGTCAATAAACGCATACACATCGGTGCCAGAAAGTCATTGACATGGTACAGGCCCAAGGGTGTGATAGTTGAGACAGAGGGTTTTTTTTCTTCCCTCATTTGTCTTTAGTAGCGTTATCCGCGTGCCATCAGAAGCCATCAGCCAACACTGGGCGATAGTATCTAGGCACCAGATTCATAATTAATGATACATTAGTAGATATTCCAAGAAACACACAGGCCATGACTTCCGCCGCGCCGTTCCTACCAACGAACCTATTTGACAGCTTGATACAAGAGGCTTCCTTCAGAAAAGAGGGAGGGGACTATACTTCAGAAAACCAAACACAAATTACAAGAAAATATTGCAATATTGAAATTAGCATGTGCCCTTCATTTATGGCAATTACGATCGTGACTCGGGAGAATTATTGAATTTATTAGATTACTATTCCCCTTGATTATGAAAATGTTTTAGTTTATGGTTCAATTACTGTATAATGTGTGTGGTTGTCGGCTACATGCAAGGGGGCCCTTATTTGCACAAAGGCGCCCCAGGTAGGGAGATTGAACCCACCAGCAGGTGAGAGTATAGCGTTCATTACGGTACTAACCAATTTGCCACCATGCTATTATGGAAGCAAGGTGCCAGCCTGAAAAAAAGTCATACATCTAATCGGAATAAGAGGAATAATTATTAATTATGAAGATCTGTTCGGAATATGAGTAGATGAGGAATATTTACTATTGTTCCAAATCGGCGCAGCATATCGGAACAAACTTTGGCCGATAATACTATCCGTGAGTTTAAAATATTTATGGTCATTACATCATATTCATTTGTAGGCTATACGGTAAGGTGCGTTCAACAAGTGGGATAAAATAAGCTCTCCTACTATTTCACAGAATTGTAATAAAGAATGTGCCCCATTAAGAATTTTTTCAATATTAGTGTATTCCGCAAGTACCATTTGGCTATAAAAATATTTAACATAATTCTTATTGAAATCAATATTATCCACATGATACCATAGATCTACAGCTATTCTGCAGCCCACATGATTCATGTCGATCGATGCATTTTCTGAACCATAAGGCCAGATTTTGTAAGCCTGTGTCGAATAGCCTCCAAGACTATTTCTTCGTGTCTTAGCCACTCCCTCTTTCGCCCGACAAAAGATTTCTTGAGGTGGTAAAAAATTTGAGGTCACTCGGTACAAGTTCAGGAAAAAAATATGAAATATTGGTATTAACAGTTTTCACAACTTGTCAATACTGAGCATACTTTTGTGAGAGTATCAATTGTGTACCTGTTTTGGTCCCATACCAGGATCAAAACAAGACTAACTCCGAATTAGGGAATAACACGACTAGAAATCTGTCGGAGCAAAACAAGTAGGTTCTTGGAGGTGCTGGGTAAAAAGGAAATGGCAAAAGAGCGAAGGGTGTTGGGTGGGTGGGAGGCATTGGAGGGGGTTTCCTGGGCAGGCCATCAGCCGTTGACAAGATCCCCTGAACAGTTCGGGGGCGCCTGAAAAGGGTCAGCTTGGAAAGCAGCCCGACACAAAAGCAAGCCTGCCAGCTTCATGTGACAGTGCAAGATTAACGATCTGTGGTGTCATGCACTCTGCGCCTCGACCTTCCGCCACTTCCATCCAGCTTTCAGCTTTTAGTCTGACAAGCCCTACCCTTCTCCCAACCTTCCCACCCAACCTTCTCAATGCTATACCTTTCTTTATCTTTACCCACAATCCGCATATGTCCTATGGTGCACAAAATTTTCGGGAATTTTTTTTTAAGAAAAAGGGGTGAACTTTGAGTAAAAAAAAAATCAGGGTAGGGTAGAGTGGATCTCTTGGCAGAGTTGCTGACAGGAATCCGATCGGGTGTGATGTGCTCAAGCGCCATTTGATTGGATCCGACATCAGGGAACGTCACCTGGGAATCGACTCGATCTCTCTTCCTATTCCCACTTTGCTCGACCTTCTTTCCAGAGTTTTCCGGTGATGCTTGGCCACACACGGGAACAAAAGTGATGCCACACGAAGTCAGGATTAACGTTACAGGCAATATCTGTCCAGACCATTTTCTACAGGGTTTATGTAACGACAAGGGAACTTAAATTGGATACAGTAATATTAAACTCACTGGAATTTTTAAATAATAATAAAATTTTGTTGCCTGAAAGTGAAAGGGAGTTCCATGTTTTTGTACAGTGTAATCAATTTTTTTTTGTATGTACAGTCTCGTACTGTACAGTCATGTGATTTGAATTGCATGGCAACAAGGTTTCCCAATTTGAGATCATGGCAATGGCAGAAACTGGCGCTGCTCCAGTTGACATGGCAGGAAGGAAGGGAGGCCAAAGAGACCCTCCCCCACCTATTCCCCCACCCACCCAGGACCCTCTCAACGGGAAAAGCTGCACAAAGGGCCCGTCACGTGATGAGCAGCTTCCTTCTCACGCCCTGCCCTGCCCACCAGCCATCTTGAGTTCCATAATAAATATGGATTCTCACCAACGTCACGTCAACATTGCTATTGATGTCGTTATTATGCATGTCAACTTGATATAATCTATAAAAATTAATATCTGTGAATGTATTTTTAATAATTATAGATGATCGGAGAGTATGCAAATAATTACATGAAAAGTGATACATTTGCATGATTTAATTGTAGAATAGGCAGAAATTTATTTTACCATCACGTAACTGTCATTTACTCTTCTTTTCAGGCTTTGAAAGCAGCGAATGAGCGATGCCATGAAGATTTGATCGACTGACACTGAATCATCCCATGTACTTCTTGACCCAAGCGCATGAATCTTATGACAGGTGAGATCATGTCATACCTATGGCGTCACTTCGAAAATATTCAAAAAAATGACTAATATCACAACAAGATGACCTACCCTGAGATCACATGATACACTTAAAAATCGCTAACAGCGCCCTTGTAGTCTAACCGGTAGGACACGGGCTCCCAGCCCGAGGTCTGGGTTCAAGTCCCAGCGGGGGCACAAGTTCAGCGAAATTGAGTGTTGAAATTTTCCACAAAATGACCCCAATCCTTTCCCCCATCAACTCTGCTCAACCATTTAGACCTAGCTGACCTCTACTTTACCTACTAATTTGGTCTCATATGTACAAACTGAATTTTAAGAAAATATGGCATTATTATTATTATTATTATTATTATTATTATTATTATTATTATTATTATTATTATTATTATTATTATTATTCTGATTACATAGATGCCATAATTGAATTTTTGGAAACGGATATGACCGCACAACTGTCACAGTATAAATCATCCCAGAAGTTCGTGCTGTTTGACAAACGCTTTATTTTCGGTGTGCTATACCAACAATAGCCTCCGTGACACATGGAACGTTTGTAACGATTTGTGGCGAGAGTCCGTCATGCATTACTTCCATGACATCTACAGTAGTGTTATTGTAAAAGCCTTGCATGAGAAATTATCTCCATGATAAGGTCGCACCCATCAACATACATGCAATTCGGAAATGCGACTGGACATTTTTGTATGGAGGCAAACGCTCGATAGCAACTTCCATTTCCGACCTCCGTCCAGTCTGTAATTAACATTCAGTTACTGCAACCCTCTTTGTCATATTTATTGAAAGTTCGGAAATTCCAAGTGAGATCAAATATCCCGCCTGGAACCAAATTATGGATGGAGAGAAACTTGAAACATTTATTCAACTGTAGATAATTGTGATAATCTGACCTGCTTTATTTCCCAGGTAACGCCCAGGAAGCACTCGATGAATGGAGGAGGTAATTGATTCCGTAAGGTATATTCATGTCAATCTGGATAATAGTCCAAAGCATGGTTCCAAAAATTAAATATGATTGCCAAATTATGTGATTGTGTAAGTAGTGAGGCATAGTTACAGTATATGATACGGCCAAATGTGCAAGATATGTACAGTATGTTTTAACTGCTTGAATTAAGCTGAAAATATTATTTCATTGTAATTGAAAGTTCCACTTAAACAACACCTGCATGGATATTGCATATCTGCAGTTCCTATACTATGTAATGAAATGCCTTATCTGCACTAATTGATGGCAAATCTTGCACATTTAAAAATTAATTATCAGTTTCACTGACACCTTTCAGATTCCATCACCTGTGATGTCAATGCAGACTAAAGATTTGCAAGGGGCTATAAATATGTAGATGTTAGCCGCATTCGTAATCTACCCTGTAGATCCGGGCTTTTGTAGAAAGGAGGCAGTCAGAAGCTCGTCTCTACAGGTATCTTACGGATGGGAAACAGCCACGCTCAAGATGGAACCGGTTGTGGCATTGGAACCCATCTGGAAAAACCACTGGATTTATTCTGAACTCAAGTCGGTAAATTAACACTTTTTTCCCATTTCAGCCAACACCAAGTTGCCGGCCAACACCGCAAATCAAACTCACATGTAAACTCGGTTTTTAATAAGCAAAAATAAATATACCCACTTGATCTGTACCTTGCGTCTAGATACTTATCTAGCCCACCTCATGTGACTTCTACAGCATGCTACAGTAACCAAGTAAGTCACATCGATACCTGTACATATTTCATACACAGGCGTGATATTCAGCTAAATTATTATTTTACCCATGGGAAATTTTGACGCACACGACGGGGCGCGGTTCAACCTAGAGGGCGGTCGCAAAATATTAATCAAAATATGTGAATAAATAATACTGGCGCCTTCAGTGCATTAATGTCCCCCATATGCGTCTTCACATGCATGCCGTGTTGAATTTGCAAACATAAATTAAAAAGGCGCCAAGATGCCAACATGGAGCAATTTATAACTCAGGGGTGCGGTGAGAGTGTGAAGTTTCTGGAGACAGTTCTAAATCTGGTCGTCAGATGGGGCTTGTGTGCGGAAGAGCCCTCGTTGGAACATTCCTGTCGACAAAAATGATGGAACGCCTTCGAATTCTCTGATCAATCAAGTTGCTGACACTCTGGACCTGCCTTCAGCCATTGCTATTGGATCCTATTGATTCCCGTCAACGCCTTCACGTCACATTCGTTCTCGTCACTGGTCAACATACGAGCATTGTTGAAGTCCCCCAACAATCCGCAATGCAAAAATATATGCACTATTGGTGCCAGAAAGACCCTATTGTGCGCCTATAATCCACACCCAAGCAGCCCCTAGCCGCTCACTAAAACCCCTCCCCCTAACAAGAAAGTCGTCTATGTGCACATATCAGCCCCTATTGCTTTCCATGAACCTATAAGCGACTTTGATGGATCACCCGCATAATTTGACAGCCCAAAATGGATTAGGAGCCCAAGAACGCCCCCAAAGTTGCCAGGCGCGAATCACTGTCCCTACACGGAATTGATTTTATTGGTTCCCCCAACTACACTCCCCCCAACCCAATATGCCACCACTGGACCCCCCCAAACCTAAACCCTCTCTCAAACTTCAGGTTTTTCATAGTATGATAGTACCCAGCACATATGTACACAAAAAATGAAGAAAAAAAAATTGCATTCCATAGTGGTATAGGTTACTGTCCTCCACCTTCTTTGGTAACAAAAAAAATGGAACAAAATAGGCTGTCATAAAAGAGGGGTGGTAATTGAGTGACTTGAATGACTCTATTGTTGCGGTGGAGGCAGATAATGAAAGGACGGGGGGAATAGGAGAGTATCCAGTGGGGTTCGGATGATTAGGACAAACTCTCTGGGTAGAGGGTGCTGCTAGGGAGAAGAATCTCTTTTTCGCGGTGTTTACGAGGGAAAAATAGTCCCTGAGCCTAAGAACCATAAATCAGGCTTGATTGTTTACATGCAAGAGCCGCATCCTAAGGGGTCAACTCCTTTTTCCTCAGGCCAGTTGGTGGGAGGTATCAGGATCGGGAGGCCTCTAGAATTTTTTGAAGGACGTTTAGGCTGCAAATGGAGGCGGGTCGTGACAAAAGAAGTAGAGTGCTTGCATCCCACCCATCCACCATGGGGAGCCTGTTATGAACACTTCAGAAACTTACAAGAAAAATGCACCGCTCCCTAAAAACACAGAAAAGTTTCGGACCACCTCAGGTGGTCCGCCATCTTGAATTTGTTGTGAAACTTTACACAACACACGCTGAGGCAATATTTTTTTCAAAAAAAAATATATACAAAAAATAAAATCTGCTCATTATCGATTTGTGGGGTACCATTGGCGCAATCTGGATGAAACATACGAGCACCCTCCTCCAATTTCCATATTTCCCGTCACGATTTTCGGGCGTGCGGTCCAAGTGACGCACATGTAGTTGCCGGATGCCACGTTGAAGGTTGGGGAAAGCCGGTGTTCAGTGGGTCACCCTTGCTGAGTCACACTCTGACAGCCAAATTTATGAGTCTGCACTCGGGGGCCTTTACCACACGCCAGCATGCTTTCCATCCCCATGCTCTGCTAACCACGTTTCGATTGGGGAAGCCTAAATGAATGAAGAGATAAGTGTCGGAAAAGATGGGGGTTGGAGAATCATATAGGAAGGGTCATGGAGACCGCCTTGATGTCACAAGTTGAGATGGTGTGTGGTTTTTGGTCTCAACATGGCAGTGGTTTCGGTTGGTAACCTCCTAAGGCTTGGCTCAACCAAGGTGGTGTAGGCGAAAAGCCTCAAACTTCATTAATTACTCTTTACCACAACTCCAAGTGGGCACAGGTCTTCTGGAGAAAAAGGACACATGTTGCATTCCGTATGCACCTGAAAGGATAGTCATATGCCAGGAAAGTGGAAACCATGTTGTAAGTGAACTCTTGCAAAAGGCCGAGTTGAATAATTTATCATTTTAATTACTAAGTTTGCCATGCGGTAGACAGCTTTCGTGATGTGTGAGGGTTCGTTGACTTTTTGTTGTAAACATCGTAAGCGGATATTCCCAGTGCATTTGCTTCATCTGAACAGTAAAATGGGGGTAACATGGGTTGAATTGACCAAATTGGTCCGGTATGTATTGCTGGGTTCAGTAATGGACTGGAGTTAGACGCGGTATCAACTAGCAGCTGCCTTACACCACAACAATGGATCCGATAGGTGTGTAAATTCATTTTGTATGGGCTACACGTCTTAAATTATTAGAAATGCGAGTCGTGTAAGAAGTGACAGGAAACTAAAACCAAATTAGTTACGTGTGACACAACACCCTGTGCATCATATGTCATCATACACCTGGCAAACAGGTGACTGATAATTATGAATTTGCTGTGAATGTGTAATGAAATTATTCTGCCTAATTAGAAGCAACACGCCACATTACAGTGTGATGACCAATGTGATAAATGGTTTTGAACATCATAGCGAGTGTAATTAGCCTACAGCGCTAGAACTAACTTATATCTATAAGACCACTTGTAGTCATTGCAATTGTAAATAGAATTTGCACCATTTTTCAGCAGAAATGAGGCAATATGTTTACATCTATTTTTATTTATTTATTTACTTTGAGGGGGGGGGGGGAGGTCCAACCTTGACCAATACCAGGGCAATAAAAATGCCATCGCTTCATCCACTTTCTACCCCAACTCTTCCAATACACGAAGCCCCCCCCCCCCCCCCCCCCCC
>KZ538278.1:0-77842 GCA_000934665.2 Catajapyx aquilonaris
TAATCTTAATGGAAACTTTTTATCACATCCTGTGTATAACCCCACCACTCCATTTTTTGGGGGTGTCCCAATATTTTCAGATCAGGGCAAGTATGTCAATAGTTCCAATCTGTAATGCATTGTAATTCAGAGATTGGATAGATGATTCCATGTATCCTATTATTAGCAGCGAATACTTGTGATAAACACTAAAACTACGCAAAGGTGACTGGTTATCAATAAGCAGCTTAGTGCCTAAATTGGTGATTAAAACGGACATTTCCACTGATATAAACACCCAACATATTCATGAAAGTCAATATAAAAGTGCCCGACATATGTATTGCCATTGACTCTGCTTCGTGCGTAATGCAAATTTTACGTAGTACATCTGGCCACAACTTTCATATATATTTTATCTCACATTCCCGAAAATTTCCCACCGATTTCAAGGTTCATTGCGCCATTTATATTTACATACGGTGGTATCATACAATGCCCAGTCACTATTTCAAAAGGCGGTTAGATGAAAAAACCATACATTGTCTACCCCAACCATACACCAGATTTAAAGAGATGTACCATTAATGGCAAATGAATCCTGCGCATCATTTCCAACAGGTCCATTCTCTTTAAGTTGGTTGCTAGACTAAACAATTCCTCTTTGAACATCAGCCTTGAATGCACCACCCTGATCTCATCTGTTCAAGTTTCTATAGAAAGGGTGAGCTGTTTTAGTACATGACTCTATATAACATACACAACTCAATATGTTGCGTATATCCCATTAATACGAGCTAGTCATGCAGCGAACATCCAATTAGCCGCCCACCTGGAATGGGAAAATATTCATCATCTCAACCTGTCCAGCACAGGAATTAATATCCTTTGCGATTGGCCAGTCTTATAATATCGTTCCAGTACAGCCCTCAGTTTGGTGACAAATTAGCTCTAAATGACATGCAAGAGAGAGAAATTTCTCCAACCTTTTGTACTACGTTGGGGGGTTATATGGCTGGCAAAACGAGAACAAAAACAGAGGCTCGGGAGTGCTGTGGTCGCGAGTTGGTCAGTGCAGCTAATGGAAATGTCAAGGATCCAAAGTTAGCGCGTCCTTCCCTCGTGATTTACAAGGATGGCCTGGGGCAATCGTCACAAAGATCACGAGGACAGCACGGACTTACATCTTGGTCGTCGAGAGAGAATTTCAGGATGTCGCAAACCTGGCACTGCATTTCTGATTGGTCTAATTGTTGTAGGAAGAGCAGTCTTTCAAGGACTACGGGGGAATCGACAAATCGCGTCGAACTGTTCACAGAACGACAGTTGCAGATGAAATGGTGTCTGGAACTGTAACCCCTTTTTTTGCATAGAAAAAGTTTATGCACAACTGCAAACTGGACGAGCGAACTAGAATTCTCCTGGCAGCCTGTTTCATTCGCACGATAATGATGTAGTGAATGCATATTCCCTCTCATCAGCTGTTTTTTTTAAAGCCAAATATGGTAGGATAGCTACTAAAAATTAGTGTTTCTGTATTGAATTACCGCAATATTTTCTCATAAACATCACTGTTTATGTAGTAAAATATGTTCTCTCTACCGTATGCCGCGGCGCATAAAGCCAAAGGAAAAGTACTCGGCACAATAGTTTTTGTATTCTACTCGATGATGTAGTGCCCCATAAAAGGCTCGCAAATGTCATCAGAGGTATTACGCAATATTTTACTCGCACTTTTCCCACATTTACTCACAATTTAACTAGAGCAAAAAGTTATCCATTTGAAAAGGGGCCTCTGGATGCATACACTCGCCCAAATGAGAACTAAAACGAATCGACGGGCGAAAATGATCAGACAACGCCTTCCCGTTTGCATCCCACGGGTTTCGAAATGGCGTACATTCAAAAACGCTGCAGATTATTTCCCTGAGGTGCAATATCCACGGTGGGCAACGTTGAATAGGACCGAATGAAAAGTTCTCTCCTAAAACCGTCTGGTACAATTGCGTTTGGGATATTTTGCGGTACGGACGTGATTAGCATTCGGTTTAGTTTAGCCATACTCTCCCCCCCCCCCTTCAACATCCCTTCCACACCCATACACAATCAGTAACTCCAGCACTTCCTGTGCGTAGTCCCGTACCCACGAAGCCAATTATAATTTTGATTCCGGTTCCAGCATAATAGCTAACATTATGTGTACGATGGGCGTTCAAATAGAAACTTTTAGACACAAAATGTTGGAGGGGAAACTGTTCCAAACTTTCATATCATGGTGCACCGCCCCACAATACCCATTAAATGCGAACCGATGCGTTACCCGTCTGTACCTGCCTGCATATATACAACTCCATACCATTTCTGTCGGAAATGCGATGCCATGTTCTTGCATTACGACTTCAAGGCACAAACGACGTCCTCAACCCTCGCTCGCACATTTGACTTTCAGTTTTCCGGGAACACCATTCGGCACCGGGGGAAAAAAATATCATTTTTTTTTTGGAAGAAAATGCTTGCGATCCGAAACAAATGGCAGGTCTGAACTTCGGTCCGTCTTCGAATCCAGCCCGTCGGAAATACCTCTTTTGTTTTTCTTTCCTCTTTTGTTGCCACAGGCGAATATCGGAACTCTGCTGTTTCTCGCAGGTTAATTCCACCGGACTCTGGCTTAATTTGAACGGGAAGTCTCAACCTGAGCAAAAGTGTATCCTTGAGAAAATTCGGAGGAAACGACCAGAAAAATAGTCGATTTTCAGATAGAAAAAGCTCTTTGCTGCAAGAAGACACGCAATAACAAAGAAGTAAAAATAAGGAGGAAAAGAAGTAGAAAAAATACGGGTCAGAGAAATCCGGATATTTTTGGGGGGGATCGAAGACGTGCTGGCTCAATGTCTACAGAGATTTCTCCAGCTCTGTTTTTGACATGGATTTGGCGCTCGGAGGCAAGAAAAGTTCCCCTCCCACAATAGCAATAAAGATATTACGGAGCGGGTGGATGTCACGACTGCCTTGCTTCATAAGCTTGGCTGATGGGAAATCCATTTTTCCACCAGAGAAATTCCTGTGCGGCCAAATTAACGTCCGGTAGTGGGAGACAATATTTTTGCGGCCTGGGAGAGCCTGCCACAGCAACAACAATTCCGCAAGACAGTGCTCGTTCCCTCCAAGGGAAACACAATATTGGCTGAATATTTACAGCATGCTTCAGTTAGTTCTATCACCAGTTTAAAAAATTTACTGCCGTGAAATTCAAAGTTTGTACTTGTACACAGATCCGCTGTACAATGCTTCGCTGCACACAATATCCTATGCACTTCCTTCGGTATTACTTGCTAGAAATAGGTGCCTTCAACTTTCTGAGGCTGTTAGGATATTGGAATGGTCCACTGAGGCACAATGTGCAGAGCTATCTGGATAAAAGGGCACTTGGAAAGGGATGAAAATTGAGGCACATAAGTATATCATATAACATTAAGAAAACCTCGGTAGCAGAATGTCCTGAGGGGGTTACCTCGTCTGGTTAATTTAATTATGCGGAAGGGGCCTTGAAATAACCCTGTAAATGCATTTCTGCCTCGTGTGAGCTGGGGAGAAATAACAAATGGTCTAGATATTCTGGGTATCCACTTACGTTTCCGTATAAATACTTCTTAAGAGAGCATTTCCTGCCACAGTCAACTCCACTTCTGAGTCAGAAAAACTTGTCGCCTCTGGGGTAGGAAGGATGAAAATAGTGCTTCAGTGGTTATTTATGCGGCGTGTGAGATCTTCAGTACCGTTAGTGTCTGAGTGCACTTTGACTACTCAGCCACCGAAACACACTACATATGAGTTGCATTGTGCTTCTTCTTGTATCACCATCTTTTACTAATTAGCCATGTATTTATTATTAGTTTGGACATATATGTCTAACTTGACCGATATCATAAGGTGCAGGTACCCTTCGTAGCCCGTGAGTACACTGAAAATCAGCGTGACCAGCTTCCCTTAGTTGAGTAGTCTACTTGTATACATCATCAATTAACAAAATCTTCCAAGGAACAGTGCAATCAAATAAAAATAGTAAGTTATACTGAATGTCATCTGTTTTTGTGATATGTTTTAGCTTGCATTTGCTAAATTGCGACTCCTTCTTCAACCCTGACAATTATTCCTTTACTAGGGAACCGACTCAATGTTTTTGTTGCTGTACCGGTACCAAAATACTGCACTACTTGATATGGAAATTTTTATCTTAGAAACGGGAACGCCAAAAACCACATTATTAAACGTAACTGTACAGTGCATGGAATAACATTTCTAGAATATTTCATCAGATGTACAGTATATGTTCTCGAGAGTATATAGACCAGAAAGTTATAATACATTAATAAATAAAATCATAACAGTTACGTAGGCCTATACTGCATAGCACAGTAAAAGTATACAGGGTGTTTCAACTTTTTTGCCCGAACAGTTATCGGAAAATTGCACGTAGCTGTTACTTTGTAAGCAGTGACTTTCAAACGGTGATTTTTCGGAGGAACGGAGAATATTCCCTGCGAATCGTAGGTTGAAGTGGCATACGTGCTGCCCGCTGAAAATTGAGGGTCAAGCCTGGAAAAAATAGGGTCATACATGCCATGGGATGTGTGACCCTCTTTTTCCCCATTCCCTATTCCTCCGACAAATCACCGGTTGCAAGTCACTGCTTACAAAGTAGCAGCTACGTGCAATTTTACGATAACTATTCGGACAAAAAAGTTGAAACACCCTGTATATGACCCCTGCTGTGATTATAAACTCCACCACTTTCGGATGGCAACTCCATCAAAAGCAATTTATCTGTCAGAAAATCGTTTAACGCACTATAATTTAAAATAACTGATCGTTAAAAACAATTACTAAATAATACTCACCGTCAATAGCTAGTCCTCCAATCGGAGCATACAGCAATAATTCACCTGGGAAAGAATAAGAGCAACATTATTTTCATTGTCTCTAAAGCTATCTCAACAATACGATAATGCGAGCGACGAAATTATTGTGACACTCGTAGTGCCATAACACTCTACGGACATACCATGCTCTTACCAAGAAATAAGAGTGATCAAAGTTTAAAGAAACAAGCTTTCCGAAGCGTATACAGGCGCCATCGCATTACTTTGATTTTATCATAGCACTCCCAGAATTCACTTTTTTTCTGCAGACTTTGGAGGCATTAAAATGCATTACTCAGAATGTCAGAGATGACAGGATGTGAAGCTAGCAGGAACAGAATATTGTCACAGTGCATTTCCAGTCCATCATAATAAATGCGGGTTGAGCAAAGGGAGTGCCGAGAAAAAATGACAAAAAAAAGCTATTATCTTTCTGCATACCACTTTCCAAGAAATTTAATATGAGAGGAGCAGAATGCCTACATTTTCTCTTACGGAATGCGCCATATTTTTTTTAAAATAAATACGGGCAGATAAGACACTATTCCTCCAAGGAGGCTCAAACTTAATTAAAAGAAGCGTCGGTTTGCTTTAGCTATAAACGACCTAAGGGTGATAGGGAGAAAGACGTTATTCTATTAAGGTCTTCCAACCTGATCGAGCTGATTTCCCAAGTCATTAGGTTTGCAAAATTCAACCCACGGCACGGTATCGATAATTGCTCCTTATACCAGAAATGTTATGGAACAAAATATGCGGCACAAGGCAGTTACGAAATTGGGTATTCCGTTCAACAGGTAACAAATTGCCTTTTTTCATCTTGTATTTTTAATACACTTTTACTAACAAGTTTTAATTATGCATAGCATGACCTTTTGCGAACTTGGTGATATAACGCATGCTGAAACAAGTCTATACTTTCAAGGCAGGTCGTCGCAAAACTCAGCATACTGTAAACTAATTGTTCACTCTTAAACACACTTCGCTATTTTCAGGAAAGAATTTAGCAATAGGCAACTTTGAGCATCTTATGGCTTCTTTTGCAACACTCCAATATAAACTATTGGAAGCCCGAGAGAAATTATATTTTTTGCTCGACAATACGTCAAATTAGACAAAGAAGCAACACTTTGAAAGTGTATAAACTTAAAGGTCATTGTTTAAATGAAAGTCATGTAGTTCATAGGTCAAATCCTTGACATGTTAGGCATTGGAAAGGGGCACTTTGGTCTTCTGGTTACGCCATTGCAGGCTTGTCCAGACATTTTGGAGATTTAGAGCTTATATCCCGACATTCTTCTCGTGGTCAGGGTTGCAGTCTAGGTTACAGAAATAATCAAAAGGCCCTACACATACCCTACTACAGCATTATTATTTTACCCTTTACTGATTATAAGATACTCGTACCATGAAGCATGGAAATAAACAACTCTGTTCTATCCCAATATTTGAATATTAAAATATTACATAATTATGTCCCCCAAAATTGTTTCATATGACAATCACGTATTTTATGAAGGAATACAGCATTGAAGTAGCCTACTAAATGCTTTAAAGGCCTCTATCATTGATAAAATACACTTGCAATTGCTTATATGTAGACCCTGCCGCAATGCACCACGAAGGACAAAAGAAGCGCCTATATCGTTTTGGACTCAGAAGTGTTGCAGAGATGTGTTGTTCCATTTTTTTTTGTTATTTTCAAATATGTTCTAATTGTTCAGTTTTAAGGTAATTTTGGAAAGGTTGTTAATGTAATACATTGTAAAATGGACTGTCGTAAGAAGGAGCCTACCTGTCAGTAATGAAAGTAATGAAGGCTATACATAGAAATGGCTTCATATTCCAAGCGAATGTTTCATTCATGCCTTGATAACTCAGCATTGATTTCTCGCCGCTAGACAAGACCCTACATAAAATGGTTCACTTTATGGAGATGTGGTCTGAGAAAATGTCAAGTGCAAACCGACAATACCTTCCCTTTGCTCTTAAACTAGCTACTTACGCGTATGAATGCAAAACCCACCATTTATTACACCATAAAGGCGAAACAAAGACAGAAGCGGAACCAAAACTTTTCTACCGTATCTACAAACCTTTGGCTCTTGGCCAAGGCTTGTATGGTAGCCACGATAACGCAATTTATAGCTGTGGCGTCTCAACACCGATGGTGTTTACCAATACGGTTTCGCTGATAAACAGCGAGGCGAGAAGTAGAGGTTTCGTCAGGAAACATTGTTTTGTGACTGATTTGATTTTATCCATTGGAAGCCATTCGTATCTGAGTGGCAATTTCCACCAAGAGAGTGAAAAGTCTCGAAACAAAAATTGCTGTTAAAATGGTACTGGGAATCAAATTTCTCTTGGCAAATAGTACATATATAGATTCCTTTTGTTACCAACTGCTGAAAAGACAGAAATAACCTCTGCAAAATGCTGAATAATTGCCCTTATTTGTTAGTAATAATTGCATCTCCCTCTCTTTGATCAAAAGTCAATATTTATATATCGCTGAGCAACCATTAAATTCTACCTTCTCCTAGATTTTTCCTGCAAACCCGGAAGACGCCCACTCTCTTTCTCCTAAAAATTTCCTACAAAAGAGCCTACAATATTTGTAACTCCCTTTCAAGATCAAAAGAAAAAGAAATCAGGTTTCTCCTAGCGAGCTTTTTCATGGACCGTCTCCAGGCAACCCATTTAGACGCTCACTGAATATTAATTGTCAAATTTGTTTCTAATAAAACCATTGTCCTTCTGTTACGACGCAGAAAGTTCTGGTCCTAGGTTAGGCTCCCCAAAAAAACAAAAAAAAATCTGAAGACCAATAGTTGCGCTGCATTTACCACCTCTAACCACGTACGACCGCAACAAAAGGGGTAGAAACCGTGCTGACAAAATGAGTAATTGACACTTCCTGACACGAGCTGGTGTCCCTTGGGGATCAGACTCCTCCATTATTCGGCAGCACAAGTCTTTCCCAGATTTTTCTTTCTCCTGCGCGGTGGGCTGGAAGAAGCCGAGGAAGCGTGACAAGCCTAGGGTCTCCTTGTCGAATTATGTGGAGTATGGCTTAGACTATCGATTCCACTCATTAGGAGGTTAGCTTTTGCAGCACACCACAGGATAAGGTCTTCCTTGCCTTATAGTGTGCCTGGAGGCAAGCATGATAAATAATTCATGGCAAATAATGTCACCCACTTTCCAAATAGCATGAAATGTAGGGAATGAGAGGTAGTATAAAAGGTTTAGTAGGGGTTTACATGTACGGAATATTGCGCTCCTTTTTTTTTTGGGGGGGGGGGCAGTTACAAATACCGGTTGGTAAAAAAGTGTATGCGTTGAACTGGCTAGTTGGAATTCGCTGGAGGTCGAAAAAAAATATAAGTTCCCCACTTTCATCTGCCTCAGCTGAATTTACTGTGGAACTGGAAACCGAATTCACTCGCTGGCAGGACGAGATGTCCATTTTTTTTCAACCCTCCACTTGCAACATTCATAACGATGGGGATGTCGATGGAATTATTCAAGATGAGCATCGGGTTATACTAATCTCGTCACTTGTGAGATAATGCTGGGTAAATTATACATGTGCGACTTTTTCATTAAGGAGAAAGTACTAATTTACAGAGAATGGAAATGAATAACTGAAATGCAGAATGATCAGAGTCACATTTGACTGATTCTATAAAATACCGGTGTGAGGGTTTGAATGGTGGAGATTGCATTACTGATCACGTGTGAGGTAATTTTTCACAACCTTCTGTAGGGGGCTGTGGTTTTTAATCAAAAATCTTATTTGACCATCAAAAAGTACCCTTCGAGGAAAGTTACAAAATACTAATTCAATTTTTACCAAGACGTGATTATAATATATTATGATAGTTCTGCATGTCAACGCTGCAGATATGTTTGCAGAGTCATTTTGCTGAGAATTTAAATGCATACCTTTTAAAATTCAGATTCTTAGCGTTACCACTGCAATATGAAAACATTTTCTTACAGATTTCATGCGACAGAATGTTTTTACACCAAGCCCTGGACTGGAATGAAGCATTGGAAAAAGCAAGGATTCTATTTCATAGCGGACAGAATGCATCATTAGCGAACAAACGTCCGAATTTTTGTACAGTACTTCCGCATTTTCATCGAAGGCTTTACACTGTAAGTGGAATCAAATATTGCTGACTGTTGGCATTTTTCAATGGCATCCCTCTGTGGCTGTTGTCAGGCACGAGAAGAATGGACACATACAATGTATACAAAATGTACCGGTATTTGTCATAAACCCAAACAAGGCCATTTTCTCAATGGATATTCCCAAGTCCAAGTTACGGTACAGATTCACAGATTATGTCAGTTTTCAGACTTCTCTAAACAAGAAGAAATGATTTCTATAGTCATGTTTCAAGAAATAGTGACAATAGAGAAAAATATACCTCATGTATAGCATCAATCTGTCTTGGAGTCCCCCCCCCCTCTATGCGCCACACCTTCTTCTACGAAAATCTTAATAAAGAATAATTAAAAAGTGTCCTGCTGCTCTCAGGAAAATGTATGCAGCGAAATGCTGGGTAGATGCTGCCGTGATAAAATACCAATCTATGCGAGTTAATTACCCACGTATAAGAATGCCCCTCTTAGCGGATGACAAAATTTCTTAATGGAAACATCTCCCCCAAAGTGCACTCCTGAATAAAATTTGCAAGATCAACAACTCCGCAAAGTTTGTCTTCTCTTCGGCTCGTCATCATTAGTGAAGAGTCGCACTTGCTAAAAGGCGACTCTAGAATTTTGTCCCCTGCTAGCTCGCATCCAAAGAGGCAATTTGAACCCGTCCGACTACTCCAGCCAACCATCATCCTCCTGGAGCTCTTGACGACGAGATGAAAAGTGTGAAAGCCAGCAATGGAAGGCAAATTGAAGCCCAGGAAAGCTGGAATGCACCCAGTGTAGGTCCTACCTTTCATGTTACTCACGTCTGTGTAATGCACCGTTCGGTATATCCAGAGCATTCTCTTTCTTTTCTGGCTCAGAAATATAGAGAGAGGGAGAAAAAAAATGTCTGGATGCTGCAAACGTGAGCGGGATTCCACAATCTGTAACAGTGATTCCAGACTAGATTTTATTCTACAGGCTTTAATATCAAGCGGTAGGTCGGGTCAGTTGAATTACAGTGAAAAAAGTCAATTTTGTGGAAATGTTCCTTCAAAGTGTACCTGCGCAGTGGGTGCCCCTCTAATCTCAACTCTTTCAACATTTGCGTTCTGAAATAATTACGCCCGCAGATCAGTTTTTTTGAAACCTTTCAACCAGTTTTCAACCCTTATCAACGATTCTGCAATCAAATCACTCTCAACGCAGCCATGAATTTTTAAAGCTCTTACTCTGTATGACATGGCGACAACCAGTTTCACTGCCATTAAATCTTGGTTCCATCCCAAACTCCACCGAGCTTGAGCAGAGCCCCCTAAAGGGGTGCAACATGTGAGAGCACATTTTTTCACTCTCCATAAACAAGCTAATTAACAGAATAACAACGACGTAAATGGTAGGTAAATTTGGACGGAAGAGCGCCATGAATTGGTTAATAACTAACAGGTCGGCATCACGCAACATAATGCAAATTAAACATGTATACTTAATCACCCCCACAGTGCGGGGTCTGCGGAATCTGCAACTGCAACATTTTGACTCCCGTCATGCACCATGGGTAAAATCTGTTATTTAGCTCCTGTCCACTCCCAGCGGCAGTTGACATTTTTTTATGATTCATGCCGTAGGCTACCATGTACACACCGGACAGAAACCTGGTGTCGAATTTTAGCCCCACTACTACAACTGCTATAAGTTAGCAGTAGGCCTACCAGTGTTGGAACTGGTACTGATAAGTTAGCAGTAACTAACAGTGCACTCTTAACCATTTACCTTCTCTAAAGAAGGTAAAAAAGAGGCCCTTTTTACCCTCTCTTTTATAAGGTAATACATGCAAAAGTTACCTTTTAATAAAGTTACCCTATAATAATTTACCTTCTAATGTAAGGTAAAAATGGGACGAAAATTCGACCCCTGGTCACTATAGGAGAGAAAATATCCAGCATCTAATATAATTTTGGTAAGAAAAAATAAGAGCCCTGTCTTGTAAGAAGGAAGTGACAAACTAACGGCCACTTCTATTCAGGAAAGAAATAGGATCCGTGCTGAATAGGTCAGGTGAATTCTCAAGCATCGCGTGTCTGATACATTTTATTCAACCAGGCTGTAACCTGACTTTTTTTTTCATTACTCAGTAGCATGCTAGGTGGTGTTACCTTAGTCGAATCCACTCAGAACAAGCAGGCTTCACCTTACAGTTTTCAATCCTTCAAAAAAATTGCCAACCTGCATGCTATTTATGTCGTGCTATCCTACTTATTTGAGGTCCATTTTTTCTTGCTTGAGTTTGACATTTTTTCCACCGCTTCTTCCCTACCTTCCATATTTTTTGCCACTTTGTTAGCACTCTTGCGGCCCCCATTTTCAACACCGTGAGTGAACTTTGTGACGCGCCAAGGAAATCTCTTCATCCTTGCAAGTAAAGCACCTGCTGAGTTTTGAAAGTTAATTCGGCGAAAGACGTTGGGCTCTGTGGGGAGGATGCCTTACGCCTTTTTGCCCTCCTCTTTTTACGTGTTATTAGCGTGCCATGCGAGAGATGAATCCTTTTTTCCAGTCAGTGAACACCATACATTTTGAAGGCAGCCATTGCTTAATGGGGGTTGGAGAAATCTGTGGCCATCTTGAGGATCAAGGCAGGGGACCAATCATTTCGGATATACCACGTCAATGGCGACAGGAAGAAGGCGAAAAGTAGTCATTTCAAGTCGGAAATGTCGCCTAGAGGGTTATATAGATGCGACCTACTTTGCTGGGAGGTTTTCTCAGTGTAATGTCAACATTTTTTTTTAACCTTGTTGTCATAAATATGTATAGTCGTCGGATCCGGGGATGGGGTTTTACATCAGCAGGCCGCATCAGAATTAATTAAGTTATGGGAGGACGTGTTTGATCTGGTTAGGAATATAATGCTGTTTTTTTCCGCTGGAGGAGTCATTAACAAAACTCTGTTTGCTGCATTTTTAATGAAATGTACCAGTGGGTGAGGGTTCAATCAGGGGGGTGGTGTTCCAAACCTCATAAAATGCTAAATTAAATGATCGTTGCAAATACAAGTAATTTCATACACTTGATGCTGCCGAATGTTGCTTTAATTAGTACCGCAAACATGTTACTAATGAATGCCATTGTGATACGAACCGTGACCTTTAACTTTTTGACACCCTTGATGTCTGAATTGGTCATTTCCACAGCGCAATTTCATTCGAGAAGGCCCCTGGATTTACTCCTTGGTAATGAACCCGTATCTCTTTCAGAAACACAATCTCACCCTACACTATAGCAGTGTCTACGTCATTGGAAAGGCTCGTTGTGACAGGTCGACGACACCACTCCCGACTAGTTCACATTACTGATTCAGGTTATCCGGAAAATTCAGCCAAGAGATGAAGCCCGAACTCATGTCATATTCGCCGGATATCACATTCTAAAGCCGCCACCTTTTTTTTATATACGTAACACGAGAGAGAGAGAGAGATGGTCAATCCGCATCATGCTTTAATTAAAACCTGACTGGTGTTCGTTAAGTATGATTATCAGGTTGGATTAAAGATTTATTTTCAATTACGGCAAAAAAGCGAGTGCGCACTTTTGGCAGATGCTGACAGAAGATCCATCTTGTAATGATGCCGGAAACATGCAGGCTTTGTCATGCATGAGGGATTTTAATGGCATACTTTGAGCCTTTGGCCCGAAGCACCTGTCATTACATAAAATGATCAGTGATTACAATTGGAGCGACACCAATTTTTTGAAGGGTTGACATCAATCCAGTAAAGGCTAAACAAATAGCATGAAAGCTCGACATTTCACCAAAATTAACACCCGTGAAACACCACCCCTTGTTCAAAGGTCGCCGCTATAATTAATGTTTTAGTCGAGCACCTTGCGACAGGTTCCTACTCGCTATTTGGAATTCGCACCCAAAAGATTCCAGGAATTCACACCAAGTGATGTACAAACAACCCGGATACAAGCGTACCTTTTTTTTTTGTAACTTTCCGCTATCACTCTGGTAGCTAAAACTAAAACAGTAGTGAAACCAGAAGAGTCAGGAGTGTCCGCAATGCCTGAAATGTGGTGGGTTGGAGGCTTCAGTTCCGTTCCTGGACTACAACACTAATGAGCTTCCCCAACACGTTCGGCAAGCCCCAGCCAGTGATCGATGCCTCGCAGCTACCCCCAATTATTCAGATTTTCTAACCTCAGCAATGTCATGTTATACCTCCACCCCACATAACCCCCATTTTTGGTACATTGCGTATACCACACAGCTTCCACACATTCTCAACCCTTTTATTAAAAACGGTGGTTACAGCAGTAATCACCGAATTGCTCTTTTGGAATGTGGTCTTAAACCGATGAACTGCGACATTTCGACGTACTGTGCGGCTGTTCGCGCTATTGTGGCCCAGGGTATGTAAATCGACGTCTCTTCAGGCACCTCCCCAGATTTTTGCATCCAAGGAACGGAAAAATCAATTTTGGCCAAGCTGCTCAGAGGACCGCGGGAAAAACGGGGGTAGTTTTGACCCACGACTATGTGAAGCGTCATGGTCAGCATCAGCTTCAAAGGAATGTTCGTAGAGAGGAGGACATACCACCCCCCCCCCCAAAAAAAAAAAAAATGCGCGTCCACTGCATGGTTTCATTCCGTACTAACTTCGGTGTTTGAGTGCTGTAAACAAGCAAATGGGATTGGAACAGTTGGATTTCAAGCAAATAAGTAAATTGGATAGGGTCAACTAGTTCAGAAAATTTGTGCTTCCATTTTATCTCCCCAACCAACAAAGACGCGATTATTTCAACGTTGAACTCTACCCAAAGTCGGATGTATTTTATTATTCTGATCAATGAGCCAGAATGGTGGAGTGCATTTGAAAGCCTCAGCGAGGCAAAGAAATTTTCAGGCAGCACGTCATGTGCTGCCGGAATGGGTAGGCTACATTAACCATTTACGTGACTCTAAATGGCATTCCGACATGTCTTCCATTCCCTTAGCACCTTAGCTGAAGACAACGTCTGCAGTTGGAACCTTCTAAGTGCTCTCTGCAATTTGACACCTGCCAAGCATCCTTTAAATATCGCGTCTAACAAAAAAAAATGAAGTAATTATGAGTCGGCTTACTTCGTTCTTTTGGTCGAACCTATAGTTGATCAGGGGTCGTGATTTGCATGGCCAACTATCGGAATCAATGTCAGAAGACAAGCTAAGAGTAATGTAGCGTAACGCTAACACCCCCAATCCCTTTTTGTCACCGTTCCGCACCAGCAGCTGCCAGACCCAAACTGTTTGACTGCCCTCTATTCTGTTGTGCTTACATAAATGAAGCGTTTGTGATCCTTTTATTTCGCTGGCTGGGTTCAATCCAATCTAATGTAGGATCTAGGAGGACTGTCCCTGAAGAAATCAATTGCTCCTTTACTGGAGTCATAATTATACAGGGTGTCCCTAAATGATTGTCAACTTTTGAAAGTTGCTTAATTTCTATTAGATGGGGTGTGCAAAGACAAGACATACATAGAACGAAAGACCACATTTGGGAGTTTTCATTGCACACAGAAAAGTTGGTTCCGCACTTTGCCGCGAGGCACACAGGCCCACTCCACAAAATGGTGTCTCCCGAACAGAAAACCTTCCGTGTCCTGCAGTTTGCAAAGCTTGGTTCGGTAGTTACTGTTCAGCAGGCCTTCCGGCGACAGTACGGACGACGTTACACCCCTCCCTACAATAATTCAACGGTGGTTCCAGAAGTTTCAGACGACGGGATGCCTTTGCAAGGGCAAGGATCGGCGGATCGGACATGCCGGTCAGCAAGATCTGGTTTTTCTCCAGTGGCCGCCAAGGTCTCCCGACCTCACCCCATGTGACTTTTTCCTCTGGGGGTATATGTAAAGGGCCAGGTCTTCATACCACGGCTACCTACCAGCCTGTGTGAGTTGAAATGCAGGATTGTTGCTGCTGTGGAATCAATCACACCAGACATGCTGGCCTGTGTAGAGAATTGGACTATCATGTCGTGTGACGAAAGGTGCTCATATTGAGCACTTGTAGTGTGTGCAATAAAAACTCCCAAATGTGCTCTTTCGTTCTATGTCTGTCTTGTCATTGCACACCGCAACTAATAGAAATTAAACAACTTTCAAATGTTGACAATCATTTAGGGACACCCTGTATATATTCCGCTCGACGTACTGTGTGTATCTACCTGTGCAAATAGGACTTGCATGGAAAGTCTAACAATCAGCCGAGTAGTTCAAATCCTTCAGTTTGTTCTGTATATTATCGAATGTGAGAGGAGCAGCAATATCGTACAACAATGCGGTTATCGACATATGAGATGCATTTTGTTGAAATATTGAGTTAAATAATGAGGCTGTGATTTGTTTAGAAGTTTTTTTTCTAGTTTTAAAATAGGATGCCGATCCTATAGCTGGTTGCAAATAAAAGCTTTCACCTTGACACCAATCGATGAGTGCTTGGCGAAAACCTGAGAGAGGATAAGCGCAAGGATTTTTTTTAAATCTTGAAAACGCCCCCTTACTTCCCGTTAACATAAATTAAGCCCACAGAGTAGAAAGGGGGATGCCAGGTTTTGGAAGCAGTTACATAAACATTCACAGCAGGAAGTAATTCAATGGGGTTCTGGCAAAGAGATTAAACGTTCTAGCCACAAAACCCTCGATTATACTCCTCTTTGAATAATAACTTGAGGAAATTGAGTTGAACTGATATTTGAATACCAGTTCTGCGCTCCAGCAACCGTAACAATGAATGTCCAGGTTCCACCATCAGGTCTAATCAGACTTCAACGAGATTAGCCTGCAATTTTTTAAAAATAGGAACGATCTCGTTGCTCAAGAGTGAAGCAAGCATGTTCAACCAATCCTTCGTTTGATAAGACCCTTTTTGGTATTATAGAGCTTTAGAAATTTTCAAAGGAGTTTTAACATTCAATGACAGGATATACAGTATATATCGTAACCGATCGTATCTTCCGCGGAAAACAAAATTGCCAATAAGAATTGGGTCACAGAAAAAGAGACCATGATTGAAATACAAATGAAAAGGTGAATTTATATTTACTTCAATGTAAATCTCAGATGATCCTTTTTGAGTAGTGTGTAGTAGGTGGTGTTGAGTGATGTTGGAGGGGTCACAGCGAGCGAGGCCACTTCTCTACCAACGATTATTGAGCGTATGACTCTCACATATATGGCCCTCATAAACTTCCGGTTCGGTTAATGGATCTGCTTTCCGAAAGATAAGATAATGGTTATCAACACCATGAAATCATGAAAGTCCAATCAGGCCGAGAAAGAGAAACGAGGAACAAGGATCAAAGTCCACCAGAAGTGTTGAAAAAATGGCGATGTGGATGCTTTTTTACCCTATTGGAGGAAACGGAGCTCTTTTAGGGGGGTGGATTACCACCATTTTTTCTTACGAATTTTCTTTCGCATTTTTCTCTCCTGTGCAGGGATCAGGATAGGGATTTGTAAGGAGGGGACACTGGTGCAAGTGCGTTGTCTTTATGTTGGGGGTCGTGTGCAGTCCCCCAGGGGGTCAGGTTACAAGACAACCCCCTAGGTGCGGGTCAGAAAGGGCACCGACACCGCACTCCCCATGGATGGGTCAAGGATGGGAAAGGAAGGGGGCGGCTGTGGCCTATTATTTACGGAAGCGACCCCGGAATTTTCCTGGGAGGACCGTGGGAAACCACAGAAAACCACGGTCAGGATCGCCGGCCCCGGGACTCGAACCCAGGACCTCCCGATAACACCAACCTTGGCACATATTTTCAAATGGTAAAGTCAGTTTCCTATTAGAGTCCTCAACTTCAGATAAATTAATAAAGATAGGCGGGATAAGTTAGTCTTTAAACTTTAAATTGTCGTGTCTCAATCAATAGACTGCGACTCTGATCGTCCTGAATTTCAGATTTTCTATAGCTTTCGAGGCATTACATTTGATCACGTCAACCTTCCATCTGTATGCAGACTGTAGCATGGCTTGTGTATAATACACTGCACACTAACTCGACTTGCTGAATACAGTAGGTCTGATCTATACTGTGCTCTTGAACCATAGCAGTCTGTTGACAGCTCCTCTTCTAATGCATGCTAGAAAGCTCTTCTCTCGTGCCACGTCCTTCGAGTTATCTGAAATGCTCTTCATCGTCTCTACACGATTATTTGCCCCCTCTCTGCTATGCCCAGGCAGTCATTTCATCTGCATCCTGGCCATCAAGAGCCGCTAATTTCCGCAAAGCCATTTTTACCCTCGAGTATGAAATCATTCTCTCCTGGTTGGGTCTAACAAAATTAAACTCACGCCTCACCAAAGTCCATCAACACTAAAAATGATCCTAAACAACAGCCAACTGTAATATTTGACAATAGTTTCAAAGTTGTGCATTTTCATTGAATGACATTTCAGGAGATTAGGGTAATACTATTTTGCAGTGTCCTTAAAATGTCAGTTGCAGACTAATAACTGAGTATTGTCTAAAATATATTCTTACCAGGAACCAATTGACAATAATTCTATACATTTCTTTTAAAAGTCAGTTCTATGGCGATCATGTCTGAATAAACCCAACTTTTATTACTTGGAACAGTACTTTCATTCATATACGAATATTACAAAGCAAGAATTGGCAGTTCTGGCGCAATTTGTTCTAATTTAAAACGCAATCTTCTGGCCACATTGCACATTCTGGAGATTTTAATTGTTCAGGTCCGACCCACGTCCTAAAACGCAGAAAAATGTGAGTATTCACAGATGATGCAGCTAATGAGTTCGTGGATTAAAACTGCTTACCATATAGGTCCAGAAATTGCGCAGTTTCAAAGGGAAGAATGCCGACAATGAGGCCAATGCAGGATGAAAATTGCACATCTACCATAGCTTTTGAAAATTAACAATGGCAATTAGATCCATGCTTTGGTATTTCCCTCGAATTTGAACTCAGCCGCTTATCCTAATCGCAGCAGCAAAGCTATACAATGCACCATTGTTTGACTCATCCCAAATTCATAACTCATCTTCAACTACTAGTTTTTACACGAACCTCTAGCCCACATTGTCACCCTACCGTCCAGTGTGGCCATCTTTTTTTTTCTCCAGGTAATTCAGAAGTGATTAAAAACTTGCCCATTTAACCAATCTGGGAGCAACACCCTGCCCTCTGAACCAATCCAATTAACAGCTACCTTCATCATTACTTCCTGTGCCTCGAGTTGAAAATTGCCGAGTGTCGGGGAATCGAAAATGAAAGGCCGTGACGCCGCTCTCCGCTTCGGAATCTCAACTAGGGGATGTCCGTACTATACAGACAGGGAGTTGGGGGGGGGGGGGGTCGCCGAATAAATTGGCTCCGCTTGTGTGTATATCTCTTTCCCAACGGGCCGGTGTGGAGTTTCATGTCCCTGGATTCCCCTTGTGTCATGTGCGATATGTGACCTGACTCTGGGGAGAAATGGCCAGTTCGTATCCTGGACCAAAGTGGTCTGGTTGGAATCGTTTTTCCAACTTTGCAGCCACTTTCTTACTATATACTTGCTTGATAATCACACCCTTTTTGGTGTTTACTAACATGGGAGAAGCAGGGTTTGAAATATGAACACCGTTGTTCGTTTGGCCATTTGGCCTTAAATTAAGGCAAGTAGGTCATCTCTTCTGGAACTGTCCAATGATGGGACCGGATATTGTTCTTCATTAGGTAAAAGTAGGAGGTCGTATGTGACGCATTTCCAGCTCCAATTTCCCACCGATAGGAAACTGAGAAGATGAGGGTCGAGATGGAAAACCTGGAGTTTCTGATATGGAATCAGGCAAGTATTGTGTGAGTGGAATGGTTCGGACTCCCGAAATACATGACTTGCAATTCTGAAAAGGTCGCCAACTCCCACCGCAATAATACGGATCAATACCTTGATATTTCATAAAATGGCTTTACAGCCAACCAGGGCACCATATATATACGGTTCAGATGGGTCGACACTTGGGCTCCTGTTGTAACTGCAGGACTCACTATCCCATAACACAACAGGTGGGATGGAAAGGTCACGCTTTATAGTCGAGTGTATATAGCACAGCAAAGTCTCAAGCCAAGTTTTAGGTAGGTATATCGGGCACGCAACTTTCGGAGCTGAGTTTGCAAATGATTGCTGCATTTCTCCATAATATGACACCTTCCAGGCAATATGAAGGGAAACTTTTAGAGCTGGGATAAGTTTTGTCATTAATAACAAAAAGCTTATCTGGTAGCGATTGGGCTAGTTCCTTTGTCTTCTTTCGAGCAGCCCGGCGCTCATTACGCTTACCTTTCCGCCGTTCAATTATCGTCCCTTCAATCTCCCCCGCTAATGGCTCTATTAAAGTTCCATCACGGTATTTTACATTCATACTATAATTCTGCAGAAAATTGCTCCGAAATATCTCTGCCGCTGTAAACACTATCTTCATCACATATTATACCTCCACCGTCAAAACTTGCTACTCGCCCAAAAAGCCATTTCCAAATCAAACTGGAAGGAGGACAAAGGATTGACTAGAAAAGGCACCCAGAAGCTTTTGTAAGTTCAGACTTCTCGGCAGAAAGAAAACTTACAAGTTGGCGCTCGTCGAAGCGCGCAACATGTAATACAACTTGATAAAAAGCGGAAGATGGTAGTAGCAATCTAACATCAATTCTGCATACTATAAAAGAATTCCAATTTCCATCATGGCTGCAGCATACATTTTTCAATTGCTGCCCAAATTGACTAACTTAGTTCGAACTTAACTCATTGCAACGCTGCCGGAGAAATGTTAATGGGCCTTTTCTCCCTCGACAAACGCAACAGGTTGTATGCCTGCATGTAATAAGGAGGCGGCGAATAAGATTATGAAATCTAGGCAATCCTCCCACGCAGATACCGCCATGCCGAAGGGAATTAATGCCAGGCTGCAGGCCATCTTGGGATTAAGTTAAGAAAGGAGACGAAGGGAAAGGGTGTTGAGGAGAGCTTCTTATGAAAGGCTAGGAATGAGCTTAGCGATCATTTGATTAGGCTACCATTTTCGAACCATACAGCCGGTCTTACTGCGCCTGCAAAAGACAATGCACTCCGTGATGATGCACCACTTCAAAATCCGGACCATTTGCATGGACAGTGGGCTTTCAAAATACAAACGGTAATGAATGATCCTACTTCTCATTCCCTCCATCCAGTGCCGACCAGCTACCCGTCGTGAAATATGCAAAGCGTAGGTGTCAGCAGGCTTCAACGTGAAAATGCGCTGGGATTTCCTCCCTAACTTGTACCGTGTGCGCCGAGACTTGCCCATAATTACTAGCTTACAGCTGCATTCCCGATCTTTCTGATATGTATATTTCATGCACCGCACTGTATGTGCCATCCGGCCCATAGTCAGTTCTTCACAAGCGCAAACACAGCAGCCAGAGAGTCAAAACCCACATGCTTTTTATCCGACAACGATGAACGTTATACTCTAAACAAAACTTCAAAAGGGGTGACAATTCATGGGCTTCCGTTTGTTCAGAGGTGATACAGTGTATGCAGAACTGACTAAAAGTGTCTTTTAATTAGAGGTGATAAGGAGCTAAAGACAAGAGCAGAGCTCGTTAGAATTCGAGGAAAGCTGCAGATATGTGCCCACGTGCTGCAGCAATCTCATTATGTGCTGCAAGAACTCTTACAAGTGGGAAAAGAGGGATGGATAACTCTAATTAAAAGTCAAGTGAAATTCATTTCAACGCTTACGGTTATAAGTATAGGCCTATCAGTTTCGTTGCAAGCAGACATTTTCTGCACGCACGACAATGGGCTATAGTTAGCAACGTATACGTGAGTATGTGAATCCAATTTTAACGCTTTATAGCGACAATCCATGAGATATGGAGCAGCTGCTCATTTGCAATACATTACCAGCCAGCAAAAAAAAACAGTGTACTATAAATCTACAGCTATGAATATTTCACGCATGGATACTGTATGTACCAGTACCCGCCAGTAACACTATAGGCATTTGCCTCCAATAGTATTAGCATTATTCTTAACAAACGCATTTCACGAGATATGTCACATTGTGTGGAAACAATGGTTACATACTGACAAGGGCTGTATTGTTCTTCCGAAAGTGAAAGGCAACGTACGGGACTTTTGTGTGGGGAAAAAAATCTTTACTATAACTTTTGTGAAAGACGTGTTCCTTCTCTCCCGTACTCCAGCAGGGGGTAAAAATCCAACCTACGTGCATGAAATACGATGCTAACCTGTTACGTGTTTAGCATTCCATTTTTTTCAGCTCGCTACGCTTTCCTAAAATATTGCCCCTAAGGATTCCACATCATTTTACGTCAAAACCAAAGCTACGTTATGTGCTTTTCCTTCTGGCAATGCTTTTTCTTACATCTAATCATTTCCTTATGCTGTACGCTTTAATTAACGTTCAATGCCCTGAAGACTGTATATCTTGATTTAAGAGAAGAGGATCGCATATTAAAGATATTAAAGAATCTTCTCGTATATCATGAATATTAGTTCAAGTTTCTCAGTATGAAATAATAATAGTTAACGACGCTGTTTAAAAGCATTAATGGACACGTACGTCATTCACATTGTGAAAATAAAGTGAAAGTAGAAAAATTTGGTTTCCCTTTCAATAATAACTTTTCCATGTTTGCATATGTTTAGCTTTGTATAAAGTAACTGTAACTACCATAACACAAGCACTGATATGCAGTTACAGGAAGATGAATATTTTACTGATCTATTTAAAACAATAAAACACCCCTCTCTTGTTTTATTACGTATACTGTACGATAAGTGGCGTGAAGCTATAAACACAAAGGTAGAATTTCAAACACTTATAACGAACTACTGTAGTTGTACATCAAAAAATCCGCACCAGTATGGTGTAAGTGCTGTACAGCAAATAGAACAACGCTTCAATTAATATATCATACTTCTGGTTTAACTAAACGTGAAATAATCATGCAGGCTCAAAGCAAGTTCAATTATATATGAGTTCCAATAAGTTTTTGAAATACAGGATGATTCAGAACGAGTGGGCAGAAGCCAGAGCAACTTTGGCTATCAAACTGAAGAACTCCAAGTGAAACTGTTGCCAGAGGACTATGGTTGGGCCAATGTCTAAAATGTATGTGTGAGAAATGTGGAGACACCAACGGGTAACGGCGTACTCTCTAAAAAAATAAGAGTTAAAAAAAACTCAATAAGAGTTAAATTAACTCTTATTTTTTTAGAGAGTAGACGACAATTAACTTTTAGTTACCCCTTTGGCTACATAATTGAACTTTATCTTGGAACGCCTGCTGCACATATATGCGCCCCCGAGTGTAGCTCGTGCCATGTGTTTGGTCTGTTTTCGACATTTCTTGTTTTGAGCCAACGAGTATCCTGGCCTGAGATTGAATTGGAGTTATGACTCACCCTGTATACAGCAAGACAAAATAACACAATGCCGATTTTGATCTTGGTAGTTGTGACTTGTTAGTTCTGTTGAGTGTAGGATTACACAATCTAAAACCAAATTATTCCCTTTTATGCCAACCACTACATTGAGACGTAAAAAGTAATTTTTCAAAAGGATCCAATATAAATCAAAATTCAAAAAATAAATTGCCGTTTTTCTGATACTTCCTCAGTAATTTACTATTTGGGAGCTCTACAAGAGTAGAACTACACTACAATATAGTATCGATAAAAAATATGTCAATAAGCCCTACTGCATTCTTCACAAAGGTGTTGATAGTAATTTACCCTTACAGTACGGCACGTACAGTATACTTTCAAACTAATGTGGGTCTCGACACTATCGGTCTCCGTGCAGGCAACTGTAGTCATCATTTAGTGGGCGCCCCCCACGTTCTCTACACCTGTTACCAGGAAAGTGTAACTTACTACACTTTGGTCGACTTCCAGATGGTTTTGTCTCAACTTACGTCTAGTTGCGCTATCCTTCTCCACCGCCCCTATAGATAGCCTGTTGTTCGGGTACATAATCATGGTTTTCTTATGAAGGTTAACAATAAGAGTCACTGAAATGACCCTGATAATAGTCACGGCAATAAGTTGTTTTGTAATTACACCACAATAAGGACCCTCCGTGTTATAGTCTAGGGCCATGACGAGATAAATTATTGTACACTAGCCCTCATAATGAATACCAGAGACCAGGAATCTGAAGAGGGTAGCCTGTACCTAAACTATAATTAAGCGTGTTCCACTAATAATGTAAAGTGCAGGTATAGCATTACTTCAAATGATGATTCGGAACATAACTGTATACTCTCCTACAATGGTCCTCGTACAAGGTTATATTATAATTCCGGGCACTTTTTGACAGCGGGAAGTATTTGCGTTAATAATACTGTAATAACGATCCCCAGTCACATTGAAGTAACTTGGCTTGATCACTTTTTATTCCACATTCACTGGGTGCTCATTCAATATAATATCCCATTCCCATTAGACTCACAAGTCAGTTCCATTCACATCAATGCGCCATTCACTTCCCATTCGATTCGATTGGTTCAATAATTTAATTCGCCAGTTATTAATTAATTCGGAAATAAACCCTACTCGGGATGCAAGAGTCTATCACTGATCCGCACATCAGTGCGAATGGTAGCCATATACATGATGTTATCATACCGTATATTTTATAATAATTATGTATACATATACGTTTTCATAGGCACTGCCGATCATGTTACACATCCGTTGCGGAATACTGTTAGATTATAGGCTCATCTACTTGTGGTCCTACATCTACCCTTCCGCCCCACATCCCGAGAAAGTTTCTTTTACAGGATATTAAAGGCCCATGTTCGCTGGCACAAAATGCGGCCGGGAAGATAAAAATTGTGTAGAAGCCTCATGGGGCATAATTTTTCATTTTCCAGGAATTCAAATGGGCAAAGTAAAGGTACATCAAAATAGTAGACTATTATTAAAATTAATGTATTGGAGGACAAAACAAAAATAAAGCATTCAAAATCATAAGGTAAGCTTATTATTATTATTGTACGGAATCGTTTCTAATTCACTTTGTCATATAATTACGAGAAGTTACAGTATTAAACAATAATGCACATAGATAAAGCGAGGTCAAACTGATACAGAAAATATTCAGAAATATCCGGCTGGTTCCTGGAGGCTCCATAGATTAGAACAAGACCTGACAGAAATTTCTCTCTCCAAAATATCCTTTGGCACAAAAATGGACCCACCTTCCGTTTCATTATAAATGTAAAAATAACCTGACGGAAACAAACCTTCGGCAATATGAGAACGAGGCCCACTTAATTACGACCAGCCACACCCTTTAGGCGCCACAACCTCCATTGTTTTCACATGCTTTTATATGCTGAACCATAATGAATATTTTATATTATGAGTATGTTGACAGCAGACTCACACATATCAGACGGGAGTGCGAGAGGTAGCCAGGGGTTATTGGAGATACATGGTGAAAGGTGCAAAAATGCAAGAGTGAGTCAAATGAAAAGTGGCCAGTTATAGACCATACAATCCCGTAGTTGCAAACAATCGCAGTATAGGACGCAATACTGGCACGTTCATGCCCCCTCTTCCCAGCCCTAATGTCGAGGGAAGTTGTATATAGCATTAACATAAATAGTCATCCGATTCCTAGCATCACAGGGAGTGGATATGATTGTGTAATGATGCACAAGAGGAAACCAGGGACCGCATACGGAGAGGGCTGCGCACGGAATAAAGTGGAGGGAAATATGTCAAGACGAACGTATGTCATGACGAACATGCCAGAGAAATTCTGCGTCGGTTTAAATAGTCAGGAAGTCATGGCAGGGGGATAGTTGGAATATGAATGTTCACTTCCATTTAATTTGTGATTTATATGTCCCCTCACTTAATGCCACCCCCTCACACCAACCCAAAGGTGATAAGGCATGGCGATAAGATACGCTCAAGGCTCGGAGTTGTCATTTGGCACAACTAAGATAGGCATAGGTTGAGAACCGCTGCTTTATATGTACACGTAGTGCACATGATTTAGGAATTTTTCCTCCTCATCAGCAGACTACACTTTGCCCAAAAACGAAAACAATATTTTGAGTATATTGCAATCGCATCACAGCATGTCAAGTAGGCATTCTAGTCCTGCAATCCACGCTAACCCCGACCAATGAAAAAGAAAATCCCACCACTGCCCATGATTTAATACCTCATGCCATAAAGATGGGAATCATCGAATAACTAAAACGTTTTGGTTCATGTGAATGATAACATGAGAGTTACACAGATGTCATTACCAACGACAAAGGCAGCTATAAAAGTACTCAAACTACTAGTAACGTATACGTATTAAAATAAAAATTATACTAGTCTGCAAATTCATTAGTTATACACATAAGCCAACTGAGTTTTTTGCGAGGCACTGGGGCACTTTAATTTCGGGTTTTGAATTAATTACCAGCAATCCCGAGTAAAATATATCAAGAATTCCTGCGGACGATGTTGGCAGCGACTACTGATGTTTTTTTAAAAAAATTGCAATTTAAAATGATCCCAAATGAAAATGCACAATTTCATAATTTGATATCCGCTCTGTATAACATTAGCATGTTCTCTGCAAATCTGATAGGTCAGCGTATTTAATTAATTACTGAAAAGTTTTTAATGAGGTTCCCTCGTCATAGTAGAGTCTATAGCCGTGGGTAGCCGCCCACTAGCGAGACACAAACGCTCAACTCCATGTCACTTCTTTTATACCCAGCTTTTTATACCTCTTTCTAGTACCCTCTGCCTGTGAATATAGCCATTCAGACCTCTCAAATGGAACACCTGATCATCACCAACAAAATAAATAAATAAAAATCCATTGCAATTCAATCCGAGTATACTGTACTGTTTATCCATGACCATCCACGTGCAAATCAATAGACAATGCGTCTTTTCTCACCAAATCCATCAGGCATCAAAAGCGATCGAGCATACATCTCAACGTCCCTCTTACACGTGCCCTCCTCGACCCTAACCTTGAGCCATGCAAGTGCATTATCCGGCCATGATGAGTGGCCAGAAGCAATAAAAAAAAAATATCGGAAGTTGATCCTGGGCTGAAAAAGGGGTGCTCGTGAATAACAGGCCAGGCTGAGAGGAAGAAGGAAATGTTCCCATCCCTGACGCCTTCCACTTGTCTATTTGCAGCTGAAGCTCCAAGTGAGTTCCCGAGCGCGGCGTAGGAACCTCATCATCTCTGGTCGAGCGTGAATATCGAAGCGGTGGGATTCCTTAGCACTGCAACCTTATTCGCCCAAAACTAACTCTTCCACGTTCCTCCTTCCGACCGTCAGTGGTTTCAATCTCCACTGCTCATGAATCCTTCCAGGAAGGGAATTGCATTGCCAGTAAAACCCGTTGATCTTGACTGGCTACTACGTAGAAAGGATGTATAGCATATCTCCAATCAAGATAGATTATTCCCAGGTGGGCCAAAAAAGGCGGATTTTATTAATTTTAGGTGAGGGTTGTCCTCATCTCAGTAGTGAGTCAAGGTGAGGGTTCCCAGAGGATGTACCTTACGTAAGATAAGCCTTCCAAGAAGGAAAACAAGGATTTGTTTGATGCTAAATAATCCCTAGACGGTATAACCTATTTTCTACAGGTA
Source organism: Catajapyx aquilonaris (assembly GCA_000934665.2). Classification (NCBI taxonomy): domain Eukaryota; kingdom Metazoa; phylum Arthropoda; class Diplura; order Dicellurata; family Japygidae; genus Catajapyx; species Catajapyx aquilonaris. The sequence continues at coordinate 26,743 of KZ538278.1, forward strand.
TTGTCGGTCTGGAGTTTATTTCCCGGGTGTAGCTCGCTCCGCAAAAGGTTTCTTTTATAGGCTATAAGCTCAGGATATGATGCTACTTGCACATAAAATGAGTTGGGAGTACCTTAGAACACGTAATGTGGCTTTTAAAAAATTCCCTCTTTAAGTATCCCCGCAACAGTATAATTTTTAAGTCTGCAAATCTTTGCAAGTCTGAAGTGACTTACACCGAATTCGCTTCGGAATTTAGACCCATCCATTAATTGTAGTTTCCTCTCTCTCTCTCTCTCTAAAACAAATGATCGTGTTGGCTACAGTCCCAGCCAAGGTCTGGACCAGTTTCAGTCGCAAATGGCTGTATAATTTACAGTCACCAGGCAGTTGTGGCAGTGTTAAAGTGAGTGTAGTCTTACAAATCCCACCCGCTTTGTTTCCACGGGTCTCAACTTTCTGGCTGGCCAGTGGCGAGCCCCCCCCCCCCCCCCCCCCCCTCCCCNAGTGAGCGACTGACCATCCATCGTCAAATCCATCAGGTCCATCCGCTTTAATAACTAATTGTTCGCAACTACTCCGGAACGCCCTTTGGGAATATGAAAACGCGAAGGCGTGAAATCGGGGCTTTGGAACCAGCCACCTAAAGGCGCCGGTGGTTATCTTACCAGCGGGTTCAACTCTCTGCCAGCCCGTTTCCCAGGAAGATTGCAAAACTTTAGGGGCTTGTTAAAATCGACTGAAAATAATATGAAAAAACGGGAGTTCCCCGGCTATTCATTAGAGCAAGTGCTCCTTCTTCAAGTGAAGTTGTTGTAGAGGTGTAATGAAAGGCTAAATTACCTGTTAGCGGCTTAAAAATCGTAATTATTCATCAGTTTCATGTTAAAATTATTTGGATGGGTGACTTATGAAATGAACAGGTTCCTTTTAAAGACTAACATGGCCACTCCATTTCATATATCTCCGTGCCAATAAAACAGCTGATTAATGACACGGATGTACAGTGTCCCTTGGTTTTGGAAGCCAATTTTGCTGATAGTTTCAATTATTGGGTGGCTGAGGTAACCTTTGTCACAAAACTCTATCGATGATTGCGGCTATACAGGTTGGCTGGTTTTTGCATAACACGGTTCATTTATGCCTAACAGTGTTGGTAAAAATGTTTACAAAGTTTATAGCATTAAATTTTACAGGAGCCAGGTGTATAGCTTTGGATTTCAATACAAACTTTGAAGCTTTAAAGAGTTTTAAAGATTCTGGAACATTCTACTTCCACGTAGGCTACTGTACTCTACTTCTATTATATGGATGCATTCCTACAAAATGGGTTTAACATGCTTGAAAGTATCTGACTTTTCCATTAAAATTTTGTTTGCTATGCAAAAATACAGTATAAACATTCATTATGTACTGTACGCCTACTAATAATTCAAGAGACAAATGTTCACAAAATTCAGTCTACCGCTTCAAAATCAAATCATTTCCAGAGAATGGGTGCCTATACAATCGAAAGAAGTCCTCTCAATCAGGTACCAGTAACCCAATAATCGCCGGAAAAAGCAGCTAAAACAATATCAGCACTGTGAAAAATAAAGAAAATTTAGTTTGCGTCTGGTAAAACACTGTTCATAGTGGTCATTCCACCTCTCAAATCTGTGGTTGAACACCTCATTGGACATTCAGGATCCAATAAATGGATATGGATCCCCGCTTTTCCAGCCCTAGAATTCCGTACTGATGAACCGACGAGTGGCTCAGAAAAGAAAATTGAGCTGGGACCCCTGGGTTCAGAGAGCATTAACGCGTATTTATGGCACAAGACACGTGTGGGACTTGGGGTCAGTACATGGGGAAAAGGGGCTCATATACAGTAAAAAGCCCTGGGATTTGCTGAACCAAAGGACCCTGTTGCATCCCACAGATAGTGCTTTACAGCCCCCTGCCCCTTCTCAATGACAGAAAAAATGACCGTCAAAGGCCCTTATATACCAGAAACGAATTTTGACATTTTCGGCAAGTACAAAGCTACACGACATCTTGGCCGCCTTCGTCTGAACTACCTGACTCAAGAATAGGCTTGGGTCTACAGTTCCAAAGCCTGTGAACTAAGGTCCCATCTGAGCTAGAGTAGGTTAACGCGGCACCACAGATGGTTGGTGGTGGCTGGGGACAGTGGCTGTGTCGCAAAAACGGAGCAGGTAGGCTGAAGGATAGGCGTGTATTAGCTGAAGATAGGCCTGTATCCGCAAGGAAAGAAGGTTAGGTTAGGTTAGGTTGGTACAGTGTTGGTCATATATCGAGGCAACCGCCAGCGACCTTTTTCCGAAGCGGCAGAAGAAGGAATCGAAGATAAGCATACTACAATCCTGGCGAACAAGATTCCTTCTTCTGCCGCTTCGGAAAAATGTCGCTGGCGGTTGCCTCGATATATGACCAACATTGTACAGCATACCCTTTCCCCTTCCACATTCGGTGTGTCATTACGAAATCCAAAAAAATCAATACTTGGGGTCTTGCGTTTGCGACACACCCACTGCCCCCGTCCACTACTAGCCCTCCTGACTTCTGCTGTGCCTCTCTTCCCTACTCCTTCCCAGATCTGTGACCCAGCACACAGGATGAAGACTCCCGGATGCACTGAACCGTGCACATGTGTGCCTCAACCTTGAGATGCCCACATTTCTCGTCATGCCAAAGCGTTCTCGGTGACAAGTGTTAGTCTAGGTTTGCTGGCAGGCACTGGATAATGAGAAACCTCCGTGTTATTCTCCATCCCTCTCCGCCATTCATGCAACTTACAAGTTAGAGTAGGCTGGTATTTGGACATAATTTGTAAGAGAGCTTGTCACTCACCCAAATGAGTACCCAATATTGGACTTGGCGTGGCGAATAGTTTAGAGTGACCTTCGAAGTTTGAGGCCGCCTCAGATGTGTCCAACATCGATTTCGGTTGCTATTTTAATGTCATACCTAGGCTCATCTACCTGCTGGTGGCCATAGAACCCCCGTCAATAGAATTCCTCATTTGTTTACTTTTGAAGTGCATGAAAAGGTGGGAAATAGGAATGTCCTTGAAAATTACGCTCTACCAGCAAAACTGGCCTGCTGGATCACATGACTAGACCAGGCCGCAACTAGACAGATCATCTCGGCACTGCACAGTTTACGACGCACTAAAGACCTCTAAAATCCTACCAATACACGATTTCGCAAGCCGTAACTTGCTTGCAACTACCTTTTCGTGGATGGTATCGTCATGGCGTCAAGGGAGTAAAACCTGGCTAACACGCTGGGAAATCTTGTCGTAGTGATGCCAAATGGGATGCAACTATATTGGAGATATTATTAGAAGATTACTATTACGAATCAGTGTAGGTAGCAGAACCCTACATTTCACTTGTGGGAAGGCGAGTAGTTACAGGATTGCGGAAAATAAAGGGGGTGCTAGGGCTCGCAAACGGTCTGGCTCTTCCTATAATAGGCCTATTCCAATTCGTGAGCAGTTCAAAGCTATAAACGAGGTTTTAGGGTTTCCAGACCCAATTGCCAGCCTACCGTGTGAGTCAAAGCTATTTAAATTTCAGAGGGCGTTTCATAAGAGCCAGAGTATTACGTGGTGCGCTGTAAACAAAGTTCCGCTTCACTTTCCAGCTATGCCATCCTTCGTTTCACTTCTACAGTAATAATAAAAGGAAGGAGCCAACAGTTACGCGAAATTGGTGTTAAGTACTGCAGTTGTTATGTATAAACTGTAAAATATTTGGGCAGTTTAATTTTAAAATACAGCAATATTACACTAGGAAACAAAATAGAACTTTTTTCTGGAATATGTACATGAATGTGAGATTCTTATTGTATCTTTTGCGCTGATTTCAAATATGCTAACCAATTTCTTCTATCGCCCACAGTCTTTGAGTAATCAGCATTTTATGGTAGCTAATAACTTCTCGTAATGTAAACTAGAGTCATAAACTTTGAAATAAATTTTTGAGTAAATAATGACTAATATGGCTTATTTAATGGATTACCTATGATGCCCCCGTTGCAGATATACCAAAATCCTCATATGGAATAATGTTTTTTTTAACTACATTGAGGTGGCATTGAGTAATGTGCAGTAATTCTATAAAATAAGGTACGTTTGTTACACGATAATGGATGCCGATATTAAAATTCTGACCCCATATTCACAATCAGCGCCTACTAATACACGAGAGGCACCAAAAATAGCGCCTTAAGCAAAACCTTATGTTGCCCAATAAATTAATGATATTGAGCTATGCAGAGGAGGCCTACAACTCTCGGGATAGTAAAGCCTGTTACAAAAAATGGATGCCGATAGAAACATTTTGACTTCAAATTCAAAATCAGCGTATACTAATACATAATAAAAAGTGACAGTGGGGCAATTAACAACACCATATTGACAATATATTAGTCATATTGAGCAATGTGCAGTGTACTTTGCAGTGTACTTTCCGCAAAATAAGGTATGGCTGTTCCAAATATTGGAGATGGTGATGGACACTTTCTGACTTCATATTAGGAATCAGCGCATATGAATGCATTAGAAACATCTAAAATTGTGTCAAAATCATTGTTGAGTAGTGTTATTGAGATATTATAATTACAGTATCAGTTCTGATTTTAAAAACAAGTATTAAAAAGTATTTTTGTTAGTGCCCAGTCCACACCGCAGGAATTGCGCTGTCCTCTGCAGTTACGGATATTCGTGAATTCCACAAGTTCTAGCCGTTAAGATAAGTCAGAAGTGCAGCCATAAAGGGAACACTTACTTGTAGCAATGCAGTGGTAAATTCTAAAGTTTCTGTAACATTGTCAATATTGGCATCAACATTTGGAGAGAACCAAGAGTACAGTATGCGCCAGTCGTAATTTATTTTCCAATCTGCCAAACAGATCTCGACATTCTGGATCGGCCGGACCGCCCATGTTGCTCAAGGCTCTTCCGAAACCCTCTCTCGGAAAAACCCCCACAGAAAAGGGAGAAAATTCCCAGACAGTCTAGCAGCTTTCCATGCGAGCGAGCTGGACGAATTCGAGAATGTTGCACTGAGGAAGGCTTATTTTACTTCGGAAGCAGCTCCTTCCGCCTATGAACAGTTATTACTATTCAAATAGCAGGCTGTGAGTTTTCCAGAGCGTGATTCAGTCGCCAAGCAAAAGGGACGGAGACCTCATTTGCCCCCGTGGAACACTTCCACTAGGCCCATTCGCGGAGGTCTTTTGTTCCAATGGGGTCCTAGAAGTGTCAACCAAAAAGGTTGGTCGCATCATAAACTCTTCCTCTACATCATTCTCTGGCGAAATTTCTCATCTGTTGTGGCTGCATGAGCTGAGGGTGGCCCGTCCACACTGGGTTGCATATTGATGTGAAATTGTGCAGCGTACTCGGAACTGCGCGTGTTAGTTGGCGGCAGAACTAATTCGTGTTGAAAGATGGAGGTAAACCTTCATGGTTTCAACCCATGCTTCTGACGGATGCCTATCACACATAGGATCACTGAGCGGAAGGCTTGCTTCCGACATGTTATGTATATGTGAGAAGTGCCTGCAATAAACACATGTTGCTCTATGCAATTTGCATCGTCGTGTTATACAGGGTGCAGCATAATTAACCTATCACCATCAGTGGAATATAGGGGCGGAAGCTCTCGCCTATTATATGACCACCTGGTGGCAACACTGCCGCCACAGAAATGACCTGATTCAAAAATTGGAAGCGTTGGGGTGACGCTAACTGTACACTATGTTTTGTTGCGGCGTATAAAGCGCGGCTTTAGTGTCGGATGATTAATATGAATCCGACACCTTTTTAAACCTGTGAACTGCATGATAATTTTTAAAAGGCAACCCTCACAATATGCGCGAAGTCAATCTTTTTCTTTAAATGAAGTCATTATGACAACTTTCAAACGACAATTGCAATATTTCACATTCGTCTCTGTGACATAGTGAGCCCAGTCAGGAATATGCTCTCTTTTTCTTTGCTCCAATATATCACACACTTACATTATTACCAAATAATCGAAGTGATGACAACTTCATAAATCCAGCGTACCAATTTTTGTACGTCTGCATTGTTATCCACATAAATCATGAATCAGGTGCAGGTCTATTCAAATAGTAATTTCTCCCTAGCAAGTGATATAAAATATTGATGTGATAAAAAAGTAGTTTATTCGAATAATATTCACTTTTTTTAAAAAAAAAATTATGATGATTCGATTTAGGCAAATGAGAAATCTCATATCTTTCAAAGAGCAATGTATAGTCTACCGTTGATTTCATATTTATTTCCTCTACTTGGTAATATTCTACCGTGATTCGCTTTTGCCAGACCCTCCAGACACCACAAAGTTTGTGAAAGTGCGGAATGAAAGCGGTAAATCAATTCCTTGACATCCTGCATGTTGCTCCGTGCTGACTTCTCCGTCGTGGCACAATTGGTTTACGTATTGGCCCCGCAAACACGCCAAGGCGAATAAGAAGCGTTATCGGCTAAGCTTTGCAGAAGTGGAATTAAGACTAGCACGAAAATCCGACTTCGTCGAAAGGAAACGGAAGGCATGCTAATGGATTCATTGGAAGCCGAGCGGGTAATGAAATCTTTCCTTCACACCCTTCCAGATCAGCAGAGTGTACAGACTGTAGCTTCTAAATATTCCTCTGATTGACTTGCGGAAACGATCATTTGCTTTTGCAATAATTAAGCAACCGCCAAATGCAACCCCATCTGAACGACGAACCAGGCCTGCTAAAACGTCCAGTCCATAACGTTGGACATATAATGGGCTATCATAACATTATTATTATTATTATTATTATTATTATTATTATTATTATTATTATTATTATTATTATTATTGTGGCCAAAAGTCGGTTTTGATGCTGTAGCACCGAAAGTGCTGATCCTGAGTTTGCAGTGGCACATCATTGTACTTGAAGGTATCGACTTAATCAGTGTAACCATGCATCCTGCCGTGGGGTTGTAATAGCAGTATAGGGTCAAAGCACTAAAGCCTCGGTTGGTTCAAACACCGGAGATTACACCGAGAAGGGAAATTGTCCGTGCAATGTTCTTGAAACGTTTTAATCTCTTTGGCCTGCGGCTATACTAAGCGGTCAAGTTAATTTCGGCCGCTATATTGTGCTTCATAGAAATCCACTTCAGTCCTAAATTCAATTTGGACGGGAGTGGGAGACTCCCGAGTTAAACGTTCTCGTTGCAGAAGCCTTTCTCTCAGCAGTAACAAAGTAACTTAGTTTTGGAAGGACATGAGGGTTTGAGGTTGGAACTGAGAGCAATAAAATCTAGTGGTAAAATCTCGGCACGAGGTTGAGAGCAATTCTAGTTTTCGGTCACTTCTCCTAGAAACGGAGCCCATTTCAGTCTAGATCATCCGAATAGACTACCCTTAGAGTATAATTTTAATAGCGCATTTTTTGGGGATGAATAATTACGTTCGTTGCCCTCGTCTATCCATTGTCTCTCTTGCATTCACTCGGACTCTCTTTGCTGTCACAGAGCGAGTGGCTCTCCGTGAAAAATGCGTTTCATACTTTTCACACGTGCAGAAGAGCGTTATTAAAATTAATATCAAGAGGACTCCAAATACCAGGCCAACTGTTGCGTGATAAATTGCAGTTCTTGTGTAAGTGAGTTTAATTAAGAGATCAATCCGCTCAAGTTATGTTCTGCCAGCACCAGTTTTGAGAAATTCCTATGGGTCTGACAAGAAGCTGTCATACTTGCCAACTAATACAGAGTGACCTAAAATTCCTCCTCTCTGATAGTCATTTTATGGCCTACTTTACTTCACTTCATATTTGGAAGGAATGTTCCGAGACTGGTTTCCTAGTGCCAGATCTCTTTTATGTCTCATTTGATTACACAGCCTCGGATATGTGACTGCATTCGCTATTCAGCAGTAAACTTCAGTTTCCTATATCGTATTAGATCACCAAAGTAGTCAGTCTTTAACAAACATGTCACAATTTTTAAAAATTGCCTCAAATATTGAAACCTTGTGGAATTACAAAAGTACGTATGAAAACATATAATCCAGTACAAAGTCACATTTGGTTGAGATTAAATTAAGCATCATGTCATATTGTCCTTGGAACCCATCTTCTGATAGTCAAGCAATTTGCAAGAATAATTTACATATAGAAATTTGTGAAAAATAATCATTCCGAAAGGGATAATTCAATCTTCCAAACTCACATCCTCTTATCCCAAAATCTATCCAGTGTAATTATGATCATTTAGCATTTCAGGTCTTCAAATGAAATCGATCATTTAATGGCAGAAAATTGTATAAATGTGTGTGATGGACCAAAAGGAAACTCATACAGCGTCATCTTTCTGAGCACTTTCTTACAACTGACATAAAATCAGTAAACGCAATATTGCCTGAATTGAAGAAACCCGTGGCTGTCCTACTGACGTTGTGTAACATTGCTCATTGTAATCCCTCTCAGAGTTTCCAGAAGCACCTCTTCTACCACAGTACTACTTGTATACTATCCACCACATCGGGGGAATTTATGCAACAGAATGTGGGCACAGGTGGTTTTTACGCTGTAAAATCGCATTGTAAAAATAATTTGTCACACACTTAATACGTGCCAGTTGGAGACAGACTATTTTGCTCCATATAATAGAACCAAACAAGTAACCTGAGGTGCACAAGTTTTCTTTAAAATTTAGGAGGAGGAATTGATTCGAGCGAGAAGACATTCTACTTTACCTCTCTTTCAAGTTGAGAGACGTTCATGCAGGCCCACGATTTCATTTTGCATGGAAATAATCCCTCCTCTGCCCTCCTTTCTCTCCTCTCCGCAACTTATGCAAAAATGTAAGATATAAAATATCTGTATGTTATGCGATCGATGGTGGTCTAAAAGCGAATGCTTGGCGGTTCGGATTCTGACCGCGGGCAGCCTGTTGAGCAAACCTTGGCCTAAGAAGAGAAGCCTGCCGGGGAATATTCGCCCGGAATATGTATCTGTACCCTATGGTGGTTAGTAAATCCCCCCCCCCCTATAAATTTATGTATCGTGATCTAAGGAATTTGTCTTCCTTATGTGTACTCTTGGCATGTCTCTGTTTTATTTTTGAGTCTGAAAGTTGACTCTTTTGGATTGCCCGGGCCTTAGCTGCAGATGCATTGAGAAGCTCTATACCATGATAGTAAATAGTGCCTAAAATATTCTGACAAAATTTTGCTGCCGCAAACAACAAGTAGTTTTACATCATATTGCATGTTGATCAAAAATTGAAGCCATGATCAAAACACGTGTATTTTTAAAAATTAATCCAGTAACGATATGAAATTACATTATCCTTCTAACAATAAGTCTGACTAGTTGGGCAAAGTACACAATATGATTCAATGCCATGGATCCTATTAGCTATGATAAGGAGAGTGAAATGATAGATTTGGAAATTTACTTGCAGTACTACAACAATGCGCAGTAGTCCAGTAATGGCAGAAAATATTGCATATAGTTGAGGGGCTCTGTGCAACATAGTCCTATGCCACATTTTCTGACGAAATGAGTTAAGGCCATAATATATAGATCCCCAAAGACATGCTACAGCATCTGAGTTAAAATTGTCCCGGTCCATCAACAGATGGTGTGGGTATACGGGAAGTAGTCTCATCGGATCCTATGTGACCTTATGGGATGTGAGAAGCTAAATCCTTCATTATCTCGAAATGAACCAGATGTGGCATAGGACTATGTTGCACAGAGCCCCTCAGTTCATGTCCATAGTTCGAAAGGGACGGAGGACTGCTGGAATATTGTTTATCGATTGTTTACCGCAGCAACCAGATTTAAAAAGCACAGTCACGTGAATGTGGCCCTTTCAACAGGCATCTTCTCTTTAAAGGAAGGGTTGTGTCATCCGGCGAATTGATATTTGGATCATGATTTATTTCTTATTTTTGGAGCCCAACATCCCGAATGAATGAACCCTTCCTTTAAGCCAGGNGGGGGGGGGGGGGGACACGATGGTCTAGTGGTTGTGCCACTGACCAACCAAGCGGGAGGTCCGGGATTCAAATCCCATCCCCATCACCTTCGCTTGGTTGGGTCTTTTTCCGCTCTTCGACCAAAATGTCCGGACCGAATTGCCGCACGAGAATTGCACTCCCGTTTCTGCCCAGGGCCAGTTGGGAAAAGGTCGGGGGATTTCAGTTAGTCTTAAATGACTCAAAAACTATAAGAATACTTTCCTTGGCAATATTTTCCTTCATCCAATTTTTGTACATAAGCCAAGGCAAGGTAAAAATCACTACCCAATTATACTTACGCTTACATCGGATTTAAAAAAAATACTTTTGAAAACAAATGATAAAAACAGATCAAGCGTAGGTAAGCCTATAGCTAAGTTAGCTCGTGGCTCAATGTGAAGTCCCCCAGCTATAATAACTTGATTTAAAATGCTGAAGCTAGTTAAGGACCATGGTCCCAGACTATATTCATAAAAGCGTGGCAGTAATTAAATTCATGCGAGATATGTCCCCTCGGTTATTAAATCGAGTCCTCTTTGGGAGCAAATAATTACGAGAGAGCGCAGTTGAAGCGACGACATCGTCAGGCCCCGGAATTCATGCCGTCGGAAGTTGGAGCAGACTACCCTGTTTGTCTTTCTGGTCATTAACTCGGATACACTTGCCGGAGGGCCACCCGTAACACTTGTTTCCTTAAGTTTCCTCCTAATGACGCGTTCAAAGCCTTATTATCAGAACCTACACTTACTAATAACTTGTGTTCCATTATGCCTTCAATGTTGCCGGCAATCTCAAAATGCAGCCGCCATCGTTACGATCCTCCACTGCCCATTCATCTTTCTACTCCATTATAGTATAACACTAACTGTAAAATATATGTGGAATTTGAGTGACTTAAAAAATTTAATGTCGTCTACAGTAAGTTGATAGATTCCATGCTTGCAATGGTGCGTATTTTACAAAGCCAATACTGAATAGGCGTAATGTGAGACATACCAGTTGCAATCCGGAATCAGTCACACGGGTGCTGTAATAGTACTCTGTGTGTATCGATTTTACTTGGTTGGTATTGAGGCTTGGAAAGCGTAACAGGTCCCTGCGGTGACAACTCTGGAATAAGTTTAAAATTCTACCTGCAATCATTGCCAAGAAATAATAGGTCGTAAACAGCATTATGCGCTATCCAAGAGTGTAACCGGAAGAAGGCGTGTCCCAAAAGTCACAAGAATTGTGTTTATGATCCTACTGCTGTTTTGGTGCCACACCTTGAAGTAATGCACTTTCCGCATTATTTAGAAACGCCCTGCATAGTGCATTATTAATATAATTCCACCTCTTTGCATGGTGTGAAGATAAGCGAGTTCTGAGCGATGCATTAAGGTCTACCCAGCAATTTTTCGGTTTATTAAGTTGTAGGCTATACGTGAACAACTTAATAACGACTAAATCTATTAACTTATACAAGCTGTCATGTAAGAATATGATCAGACTACAGCTTTCTTCTGTGAGATGTTGATCAACAAAATGAACAACACAAGTCACTTTAAAACTTGGGAGAGTAGGAAATTAACCTGTTTCGAACGTTCGCTCTTCAAGTTTGCATAGACGTTGAATGTATACATTAATTAAATTTATAAACATAGCGCGTCCCTGCGCACATCCAGCCTGATGCGTCTTGCAAAGTGTGAGTTGTCCGTATCAGATTTGGTTAAGTGTCAAATTAGTAAGTGATGAATAGCTATCCAAGAAGGGTTTACGGCTTTCCAGCTGCAACCAGCTTCTCTGCGATGCAAAGTAGGCCAAGCTTTTTTTTCCCCCCTTCCAGTAGAATATCCCATTTTTACTCGACCGGCACTTTCGTAAACATTTCCAAAGAGAATGCATGAATGTTAATGAAGCAGCAGTGCACTGTAAAAATGCTTCATACATTATTCGCATCGTTGAGTGCAACATGCATTTTGTCGAGCCACCATAAACAATATTTCACATAATACCTGCGTGAAGGTAAAGCCATTATGGAGTACAAAAGTAGTAGGCCTAGTCTAAAAAGCGAAGGGAAAAAAACTGCATTACACAACCACATCCCCATGTAAGTTAATTACCTACTCGTAGTATTTTTTATGTATTATCACCACAATAATAATAATAATAATAATAATAATAATAATAAGAACAACAACAACAACAACAACAACAACAACAACGGCAACGACATCAATAAGCTCGAAACGGGATAATACTATATTATGTTTTGTGACTGGTTGTAAGATCAAGGGCCTCAACTTGTTGAGGGATTCTAAGGGAGGAAGATCCCGCATGGAGGAAATAGTGCCAAAACTCGGACTAGAATTCAGTTTTAGTTGAGGGTCCCCTGAGGTCCTTAAAACAAGCCCTCTTGGTGAGAAACACAGGAAGTACAATAATTTCTAAACTGAGGAACAAATCACAGCATATTAGGATACACAGCTGTTCCCGAAGAATAAGAGAGAAATATATAAGTACCGGTACATACGTATTTGGTTTTAACAGATGTAACAGATGGTCTTGCGCAATCCCGCAAATATGATGAGGGAATACTGTAGGAGATGGTAAAACAAGAATTCCTGTTGCTTTCATGGAGCCCTATATACTCTGTATAGCGATGTTGTCATCGGGATACTGGTTGAGCAGGTTTTTGTACTGGTGGTGGATCTTGTGAGGGAAACATGCCCCGCACGTAGTGCCACCCACCTCACAAGGACACTCCTTGGTCAACCAGTACACCGAATCATCTACAGGGGAAATCTTGTCAGATAGGCAGGCCCCTTCTGTGCGAAGAGTGAGCCAGCTGGCAACATCTTACTATGGACAGTTGTTTTACGTCCGCTACCGTCCTCTCCTCAGCCATGTCAATTATTTTTAGATGTTACATTTTTCAAAAATGTTAAGTCTAATAAAACATGTCAGTATGATGTAAATAAACACACTCTTCCGGCAAGCGTACTTGAGAATTTACCTCACAAAATGATGGAAAGGACAGCAGTGTGTCGGATGCAAAATGCATTTTCTGGCCATATTGACGATGACCAAATGGGGTACTATAATGTGCTTGAGCTGTTCTACAATTTTAGGATACAATTGTATTGTTTTCTACTGCATGGCTACTTAGACTCCGCCCTTCTATAGGAGGTCAATGCCTATGTAAGCTTATCCAAGAATAAGGTATGTTCTGACACAGTGTTGGACATTATTTTATGATGCCATACTGGTGGCTCCAAAAGCCGTTGGAGGCAACAGAGCGAATGGAATTCATCTTCGATTGGCTCTTTTGCCACCAGCGGCTCGTTGAATCACCTGTACGACACTCTTAATGTCCGGCACTGTGTGTAACACTGGAATTGTCACTGAGATATAACACGTTGTAAAAATGCAACATCTTTTTGGTCTGCAAATTGGTCACTATCTTACAGCACATGACGAGGTATCACTTTATTTGGAATGAGAGAGGTAACTATTCACATACATATAGCCTACTGTTTTGTCGAATTTTGTCCGTCCATTCAAGAGTCCCTTATCTGCAGCCTATAATACAAGTATTTGGGTTGCGTTTATTATGACTCACCCTGTATGATCAGTTTATTAAAGCGGATATTTCATGGGGCGTATAATTACGGCGCTCGGATGTAAACCATGGTAACCGATATATGATACTGCATATTAGATGGACTGTGAGAAAAAATGGGTTGGAAAGTACACATAGTGCTACATTACGTTTAATCGGGGTAATGTTTGCACCCTGATAGTACTGTCGGCACAGTAGATACATACAGGGTAATGTACTTCCCAAGTTCCCAGTTCAACGGAGAAGTATAGAGGAAGAAATATGGGTTATTTTCTCTATAGCAATCAGTGCAAACTGGTTGCTGGAAAGAACAATCCCTATAACTTCTTCACCTACCTATATATACCTCTAGAAAGAGTGACTTGGGCAAGTACCTTCCGCAGTGAACCACCCTGTAGCCTATATATTCACCAAGAGTTAATGCGATGCTCCAATGTATTTATTGGACAAGCACGATTTTTGAATTTTGCAGTTGCCATGGTTTGCACTGGAACTCCTCAATGAAAATATGCGAATCACAAGTATGCCTATTTTGAAATTTTAAAGCACTATTATTTTGCACGACCCTTTAAAATGAAAATTACAATACTCTTAAGTAATATACAATGAGATTATTGTTTATAAAAGTCATTTTAAGTGAATGTCTAAAGCAAAGGCATGGTAATGATGTTCGTGCCAATTAAGAGCCGTTACAATTTCAGCAGCGATGTAAACCGTCCATATTATATACGGTCTGGCGAGTTTGTCGCGTGTTACATAACATTCATCTCACAAAGGCTGGAGCTTTACACACAACTCGACTATACTTAACTCCTTTTTGCTGAAAAAAAAATTTGACCGAGTTGATTGGAATGACCCGCACCATATAAAGCCACCCCTGACGTCAAAGGCGCTCAATTAACATCGCTTATGTTTCTGCATTTTCTATGAGCTTTAAGATGTAACGAACCGAATATTGATTGAGCTTGTGGGCTCTGTCACTGTTACGAGCTAGAACCCACAATTTTGGGTACCTCTATATTCTGGTGGTCCAAAGTGGTGGCCCTTTAAACATGTGACTATAAGACCATATCCGACTCCTGTGACCCAACCCGCTCATTATACATCCAAATGTAATCCAGAATTTCCCAAGGTTGTGGTAAAGCGTAGCGAACAGAATAAGAGGTAGGCACAGAAACCATAAAATGATTAAAACCAGGCCTGCCACCTCTCGCCTACCTCATTTCCTTATTACCATTCGTCGGTTTCATTTCCTTAGGAACAAGAAAAAGTGAAGGGATTCGCCGGCGCTGTGTCCTAATGAAATCGGGGACACATGGCGTGCTGAAAGGTAACTAACATAAATAAGCTGTCAGGCCCGCTTCCTCGTTAGGTCCCTGTTAGATCGCGGAATAAAGGCGGGGGGTCCACACCCACACCTGAAGGGAGTCTGCCTCCCTCCCAGGCTATAAACCTCTTCCAAAAAAGACATGTCGACAAACTTTAACGCTGCTTGCTTTTAGTCACATTGCATTTTGCTGAGCTATCTACCAACTAAACGCGCCCCATAAATATTGAGGCGATTTGGCTCAAAAACTCGTGACACGGCATAATAGTAGTTTTAATTTCGGTTGCAAACATGCGCCCCCTGTATGAAACAGCGCTGCAAATATGAGAGCCCACAACAAAAACAGGTAATATGCTGCCCATTAAAACGTTTTGTTGCAAACTATAGGCCTATGTGGCAGGAGAGCGGAATTATTATATTAGCAAACAAGCAAGCCTCGCTAACTTATACACAGCATATGCGCTGAGCTGTATACACCTATATGGAAACAACAGCCAATATTGCACCCAATGGACACTCGTTAGCGGACCTGAATTTGATACAAGTGACTAGGGGGAAAGATCTGACATGGGAATATTCATCCATCATGGAAAAAGAAGAGTCTCACTTCGGCATTCCTTCAAGCGCGAGCTAAGCAAACATCAGGGAATGTTGTGGCAAGAAATTTTCCTTCGTCGAATCCGCAGCGGCTAGGAAAACACCTGGGACGCAATTTCGGAGGATGAGCCAATGCACTACTGCACCAAGGACTTGCAAGATGGTGCCTATACGGGATAATTATTTCCAGGCTCGCGGCCAAGAATAATCGATGCCGCAAAATATTCACCTGGCTTTTCTTACCGATTATACTGCAGCTGTACCATCCAAAAATAATTCCAGACCCGTATAGCTCCACCTGCACTGGTGGCAATTTCAACCCAGGAGATTTCCAGACCATTTCTAAAGAATCTTACAGCCACACCAATTTTTTTTCCTGGAGGGGATTGTGACTTGCGGCGAAGCTCATCCCTTCTTGAAATGGGCGCATGTGAGACTCTTTACGCTTTCAATCCTGGATGGCAAAGTCTTGCCGTCCAGAAAATGGGCCCTGATTTTGGCCCGGAGTCACCGTCACTCAACGGCAAACTTGGCCTGTCAAGCATGAGGAAAGCCGCCCCAGGAAGCAGGCCAACCGGCGGAAGAATCGAAATTACCTCCTTCTTCTGGCATTTGCACCAAATCGTGCTGAGGGGGGGTCTACCCAACAACGTCGAGAGGATAAGAGTCCCGGAATAGGATTCAGGGAAATGGGAATCCCCAGAACTTTTCGGGTCACGCTTTCGTGCATTAAGTTTGCTCTATATAAGAAAAGAAAAATTCAACAGATGTATGCCTGTAGACTGCAACGAAGACATGTGTATTGTGCAGACTATGAATATACTGTGGGTTGATACTATAGTTAATTAGCTATTTGAGTACTTTAGAGGTATAGGTCTATCAAAGCCTGACCTCCAACTCTAGTCATTATAGAAGCACCAGAGACCGACTTACAAGCTAGACCTGTATTTGTAGCAGGAAACCTCTTGCAATTAAGGCTGTGTTACCAACTACGTGCGATTGGCGACAGACAGATCAGAGGGGGCGATCAGGTAATTTGAAGAGGCTCAATTCAACCTTTGACTAAGAAAAGTATGGTAACCTTGACAACTCTCATACCTGCTGCGTATGTCAACTTATTTTCCAGTTAGGTTGCTTTACGTCAAGGGCTCTCGGGAAATGCTTCTATGCGAGACTGTTGCTATAGGATTGAATGACGTAAAAGCATGATGTTCTATATCCTCATTAGCATTCGTTGATAATAGCCTAACTATCTACTGCGTCGTAAGCTAATTTCGTATTCCGATAATTTTTGAATTTATCGGATGAGTTTTTCTGAGAATATATAATTAGATACAAGGCCCGAACTCTTTAGTGTTTTATTCGTACCTGCCTGTTGTTGTTCATGTCAAACCCACTGGGGGCCCAGTAGTTAAGGCGATACCTCACCTCTCCAGAGGGCATTTTTGCAAATGAGTTTGCAGATTAGGCTGAGAGTTTCTCGGATGAAAGGTTTTGGATTGTTATTTTTGAACCAGTTATATCCTTTGAGAATATATGTCATTAAAAAGTTAGAAATGAGGCTTATATTTTTCCAATCATGCTCCCTACAGAGAGAAGTATGGATATAATAATAATATCATTATGATTTTAAATAAAAATAATTTTGCTGGCATTATAAATGCAACACTATTCAGCAAACTAATATGCAACGAACAGCTACTAAAGCAATAAGAAAAAAGTCGCGAATAATTAGAAAGGATGTCCGACCGCTTTCAATGCCACCGTCAGAAATTGCTAACTCTCGGGACCTCAAATATGAAGTCATTAGTCCAAAACTGATGCTGTTCTGCATCCCATCTGGTAATGAATTGGCACAACCCCATCCAAACCGCAAAATGACACTGCGCGGCCTTTATTAGAACGCATTCAGTTAGGTTAGACCAACACCACTCTCCGCTGAACAAACTTGAACGCGATGAACTATCAAGCCATATGGGACTCGACATGATCCCAGCTTTAGGCAAATTAAATCATAAATAACAGAAGAATAACTTACAAGATGGCTCTATCAGTACTATACCCGACCACACACACGATGGATTATATTCACTAAGAACCGCTTTTCATAGTTTTATTAATGAATATGTTATCGCTTGTAACAAGCCCCTCTCTTTTTATAGAAGCTGTTGTAGCCCTTCCGGCTTTCGGTCCTTTACACCGCCGAATCGCGACCTGTCACAATAAGCACTACTATCCGAACTTCTGCTTTTTTTCTCTCTCTCCCCAAAGAATGGTGACTGGGCCGAATCGAGCGCACAGCTACCTCACTAATTCCCAATTCATTGCAGTTGCATGAAGAGAGCCCACTGCTAAAGGCTAATCAGTACTGGCGCTTTCTAACGTTGTTATGAATCCGACTTTTTTTTTCCTTTCCCTGACTCTCCAACTCTCTCACGTCATGCATGGGGACAATTAGCTCGCAATGGCAGCTCCCAATCATAAACCCTTCACGTAACTTTGAATGCAAACCCCCGCAAGTCTCATTCCGCCCTACGATTCTCTGCAAATGATGTGCTATTGTTCGTACTCATCAGTGCGGCAGATTGGCAAGATTTCGTGGAAACTGGGGCTGGGGTAGGCTCACTCTGCTGATAAGTGTAAAATATATTCATGCGACTAGCATATTCGACAAAAAAAACAGGCGTTGGCCATCATCGTACTTATCTCCGGAACAATACGTATTCTACTGCCATATTGTCCTTTGCGGTTGTCAAAGGGCACCGCGTACTGTAGCTAACCCCACACTTTTTTTTAAATGTATAATCTGCACGTGCCTTGGTCGCGGTGTAATATGTCATATCCACACCTAGTCACGGTATTAATTATTCGTATGATTTCAGTCAACAGTGCCTGTCACCGTACATAATCGCCTAACTGCGCCGAGGATTAGTCGGGGGCTGCACAGTATCATCGTGAAAGCTACATTACGCCGAATAAAACTGCTCTCTCGCCCCCTATACGGCCACAAACATTGATGGGACAATCCGACAGCAACACTTTTCCCACACCGCCCACATCAATAATTACCGGACATCACACTTCATTTGTGCCGTGCCACCTTCAGGCATATCGCTGGAACCAAACTGCCGCCAAATGTAATCATTCAGACGCAGCTCTCTTTTATCAAAAATAATGATAGTAGTTACCGTATCAGGGCTTGCATAACAGGAACAGACATTTGTGGGGTCTCTCATGGTAGCAGCACTCCCCACCACTCGGAAGCGAAAAAGGGCTTGTTCTTTCTCACGTACCAAAGCGGCCACAAGAATAAGAGCATCGGTATAGCACTACAGGAAATCGATCACAGTTACAGCTACCTCGTTTCGAGCTTTCAAGCTGTATTAACACAAGCTATTGAACATAAGAGCATGAGAATCAATATAGGGAGGTAGAAAAGAGTGTGCCACAGAAAGGGTTGAATACGGCTCGTTTTCAAAGGATATATTAGATGAATAACTGACAACCCAGCACTAATAGCATGCAAAAAAAAAAGTACTCACCGTGGCCAAGTTGCGCTGCCCACGACTTTGGCGGCTAATTAGGGACCGACCGTCTTTGGCACTGGTGGATATGGCAACAGGTACTTCCTAATGCCCCCCAGTGAACAAGCAGATCTGGAACATCCCCACTACAGGAATTTGCATTTGACTCTAACTCCCCTTCTCTAAGAAAAATTTGACAACCAAATTTGACTGGCGGGATGGAAAGGTGGTGGTGTGAGGTTTGTGCGGGAATCGGAGAGCGAATGATCCGAAAGAGGATGAGCCCGCCAGCTGGATGCCGGCTTTGGGGGCCCCCCCAAAATCTCTCTTTCCTCCACCTCCTCCATGTGCGTTTGCGTCAGGGGTCCCCTCCGCCCCCCAAGAATGGAAGTGCGCATGGAAGCGGGGGAGGAGGGAGGCAACCCATGCAAAACAGTTGCCCACCCACCCCCTCCTCTTTCTCAAAAAAAAAAAAAAAAATGCCCACGGGCGAAACCCTCCTCGAAAAGTACACTCCAAGGCACGTGCAACTGAACAAGCCCACTTCAGGTTTTATCTGAATATGTCAGTCTCGTCAGGGAAGACATGGGCAGGTTATTATCAAGTCAATGCCATACACGAGTCTTTCACGTGTCGGGGCTACCAGTATTGAGCATGTTAGTCTGGACCACGGTTCCTGAAGAAATCAGCCAACATTTTTGTCTGGGAAAAAATCAGACTTTTCATACTGTATGAATGCAAGCATATTTTAAGTTCCTCAGCTATTATACTACCTGTATTGCTCAAAGTAGTGGTTATTAGTATGAAAATTAATGCTACTCAGTTACTCAAGTTTGGTACTAATTCATTTACATTGGAGATCTCTTCACTTTGCCATATAAACAGTATGTTATTTGTGCTTCAACCAGACGGACACAACTTTGGCTTATAGGGATGAGTTAACTTTATTTGAATGGGTGTACGTGGAAACTACGCGGAAGAGGCTGTATATTACAGTGCCGCTTTAAATATTCACACAAAAACAAAAATTCGTTGCTCCAACCACATCCTGCTATTCCCATGGGAACTATTAAACCCAATAACATACTATTAGTGCTCTCTAGTTAAAAAAATATTTTTAAACAATCCTATAGGCAGTTCATAACTTAATTAACTGGATGCTACTGCACTGTAAATTACTGCACAGCATTATATTAACTTTATCCCCTACTTTTTAAAATTATGGCATAGGCCGAATGTTCAACCACTTGGATTATGCGGGGCTCATTACATTACTATTGCAGGGCCACGTAACGTTGTAACATATTGTAGCACAGCAGATGCTGGTACTGTAATAATGTTCCACTCGTACACTATAATATTTGAGTAAATTACACTAATATGAGTAATATCTCTCAAAATAAGATTATCTATGACAAAGCCCGCATGCCATGCAGCAGAGTAAATACAGTGAAACCTGGCTGCAGCGGAGTCACTCCCTTCAGGAAAAAAAGCAGGTTGCCGTATATGCGACAGAAATACTGGGTAGATTAATAGTGCTCTTTTCAGATAATTTATAGTATATGGTTTAGCAGGAAAACCTTTGGAAATAATAATCATTTCCAAAGGCTATTAGATCAGGCAGCTCTGCAATGGTCCAGTGGAAACGTCGTGTTCGCAGAGTGGACCGGACCTGTGAAATGGAAATTGGCTAGTATTTTAAACACCATTACAAGTTGAGTATTGTGCCTCTAATCCGCACTTTTTAATGAAATATTTTAATACATTTGATGCGGATTAATATAGAAATAAGCTTGAAACTAATTTAATGAAATATTGATAAAATTCCAAGTCATGCTGCAATTCCGGAACAAAGTAGGGGTTGTGCATATCTCAAGTGCTTGACTTGCCATTTAAATGTTTCAAAAGTGGCTTTTAGGTTATTATTCAGCAAATGCTGTAGACAGTATGTCAGTATAGTAATTGCGACACTATGTGAACATAGTCGGATATAATTTATTCCGTGCCAGTGAAAATTTTACTGGCATGGCGGGGACAACCTTGAGTCGAATTATTATGAAGACAGTGCTATTATTACACTTGTCATAATCACTACTGTACCAGTGCTGTGTTGTACCAGTCCATTCGCTTTGACACAATCATACTGCACTGTACCTTTGTCCGCAGCAGTAGAACGGGTTGTCGCAGCGTGTCACAGCGTGTGACAACCAGCTAAGTTATTTGAAGTTGATATTCTCCATGAGCAGGAAATTCAGCAATGAAAACGGAGCATGCTCTTTTCTTCTTCTGTGTCTGAATTTTAATATTGATGAGAAACCTATCCATCAAAATGTGCTATACTTTGAGAACAAAGCATAAAATGTACGTAATGTAAAAGCCCAGCGAAAAATATCCTATACAGCCCAGGTATATTATATCCTCTATTGCATCATCTATTGAGTGCCTTCCTCAATATTGGGGTTTCTATACAAACAATGCCTCCCATCCATCACAGAGTACAATATTTGAGATTAGATGTACGCTGCCTGCATCCACGGTATTAGTCTTGGATTCACCAATATGTGTTCAGTCAGTATATTATTTGATTGGTTGCATATCATATTCTTAGAGTACGAAATGTCTTTATTTGTGTTATGCAAGGTTTTTGTTCGCCCTTTTAAGAGTGGGTTGAATATTATTATATAATATATTATTATCAATAGTAAATCTAGAACAAGTAATATTGGTCCTTGTTATTCATATTATAGGCAATGTTAGTCACTTGGTCAGGTTAAGATCGCACCATATTATACTCTCTTATTTCCCATCAAACCATCATGTATCCTGCTAATTACCATAATATTACGCATATTGATGTTGGATAATTAATTAGCTTTTGCAAATGAATGCGTATGCAAATTTGATTTCGCTCTGAAAGCAATGAATCACACATTCATTTTTCCCCTGCTATTTGGTAATTATTATTAACACTATGCTTTTATAAATGAAATGTTTCACATTGTTCAAAAGTATTTATTGCCAGCAAATAACTACGTAATAATCGTAGTGTGCTAACATAGCCATGAGTAATGCCATAAAATCAGCTGTCTCCAGTAAAGACTGCCTGACACGTCAAGGTGCTTCTGTGTTGACGCAGCATGAGTTGATGACGGTTGTTCCGTTCGCAAGGGTCCCATTCACTAATCACAACTTCCTTTTTCGTTAGCGAGGTTACCGGTGTGTGCGGTGAGAACACACCTGTAGTCGGAAGAACTAACAGAAATATCTATAATGAGACCCTTCCTTCTATAAACGAAATGTTCGCTGTAAGTTACCCCGATGGCATAAAATGTTGCCAAAATTTTCTAGAAAGCATATTCCCTCCAAAGCGCCGATAACGCCGCAGCTCTAGGTCGAAAACGGATAGAACACCGTGGCCGATAAAATGTCTTCGGCGCACAACCGTACAGCCCTACTTTACAGTCTCCCACCCATCAATTTCCCACACACTTTACCCCTCATGAACAGCGACTGCAGCAGTGACAGTATCAACGAAATGCTGCTGCAGTTTTTGGCCAATAATGCGATGCAGCTGGCGTAATGAGTATACAGTATAGGTCTACTTTGGTGTTACTTTCTATCATGCAAGAGATCTAACACTTCACACTAAGAGTACGCTGTAGTGCAAACATTTATACAGGGTTAGTCAGGACTTCAGGTCAACTTCCGGCCAGAGTACAATGTTTTCACAATGTAAGTCTACGTACAATGCAGCCCAACGAGCAAACATACGGTACCTGGATCCCGGGAAAAGTTAAGTGAGCATGATACCGAGAGTGGAAGACATGATGCATGCATAATGGTGTATGTACAGTAGATGAAAATTAATGCCGACAAACTAATACTGCATCTAAATTGCTCACAGGTGCTAACTCTTCTTAAAAATATCTAACACATACAGTAGTCTTATCAATAATTCTTTCTGTGTAAACTTACTCTATCACATATAGTTACGCCACGTTACTATCAGACATTACATAATATTATGACTGTGTGGTGGTTCCTCCCAACTTTTTTTATGTTAATGAATAGGAAGTAAGCAAGAAATGGCTCGAGTCCGTAGAATGTATTCACCTTTTTGTGCGTGAATTGTGCAGCGCCTCTATAGTGATGCACACTTCTATTGTACGTATTCCAAGTTTGTATGCATAATCATACATAACTTACATTAATTCCTCGAAACTGTGTGTTAGTGTAACTGCACTGCAGATGCAAACATGCCTCCCGTTAAAATAATGTGGGACATCTCCCCTGCAGAAATAGAAAATTATATTATAATGGATATACAGGGTGATCTAAAATACTCTTCCGATTGCTGTGGCTGTTGTTGGTACAGTACTAATCTACATAATTTAATCAGTTACTTGAATTCAACTTGTAATTGGGGCTGATGTATTAACTGAAATGTGATGTATATGCATTCTCCCACTAGATTAGACTTTCATTAAGTGGTTCCGCTTGCTTATTCTGTGATTTATATGCACAACTTCCAGAAATATTTTTTCCCAACCGTCCTATATTATAGGACGCTGGGAACAAATGGGTTGTCATTTGCCTGTGCTGTGATGAATTTTTCTTGTGGGAAGAAACTTGAGAGCACCGAGAAAACCCACGCGAACACGGAGAGAACCCATCGAAACTCTATCCACATAAGTATCATCTGTCCAACACGGGGATCGAACTCGGGACCTCAGATGTGGAAGGCTGTGGCGCCAGCCCCTAGAAAAGGGATATTACGCAGACTAAAGAAAGAGACTTAACTAAGTTTATTGATGTGAACCTGAATTTTACTGTCTGCCGCAGTTTCAAGAAGTGTGGAGTGATCAGGGTCATAAATACAGCTGCACTTTAATCATATTGTTAGCATATTATGTGAGCATGTATGAGTTGGTAAGAATGAAAGCATCCCAAGGCTAATTTTTGACCAAATTGTGTTATCGATTGAAAAAATATTATCCACACGAAAGTACGTGTACCCATATTTTTTTAACGTTCCCAATCCCATCCGTTACCGTAGAAACGTGCGATGAACAAGTTAGAATGCCTATAGACGGTATGAAAACATCCCAAGTCCGTAATTATTAGCCTTAGGCCTATATACTGAAGCGTAATTGCCAGGCTCTAATATGGGTTAGATGAAATCTTGCATTTCCTATAATATAGCTTGTAGTTTTGTGTTGATCACACGCTTCCTGCCACGATAGACTCCATTAGAGAGTACCACCACATTTCAGGTCTTCTTTGTGAAACCAGATAGGGCATTTAATGAATGTTAGGTATATATGTACTCCTTTCAATTCAGAAATTAGACAGGTTTTTATTTGCCTCCTGTAAAGCAGAGGTGCTTGGATTTAGGATGTATTTATTCTCACCGACTCATATGGTGTGAGTTATTACCAATCTTTGGCCTCTGGTAATGGCACGCCTGCACACTTAATAATGTTGAGGTAGTTCTCTAGTAATCTGGCCAGGAGGCCAAGCCTATTTTTTTACTTAGTTGCGAAAATATACCTCATAATGCTTCCTCGTATGTGGTATCTACTTGCAAAAAGGGACAGCAAATAACATTTAAAATTTCAAGGAGTTTTAGATTTTGTCAACATTAGACGAAAACAGGAATAATAAATGACCCACTTTCCGGTTTTTAGGTATGTTCAGTGGGGATTTCACTACCTCTGCACATAATAATAGCCACACAGTAATATAGTCAGACAAAAGAGCCAGTATAGGTATGACTGATGGCTGCATCCATCAGTTTTAGCTATACCAACTCACAGAAGAAAATCCCACCATGTAATAAAGAAGAATACACAGTACTAAGTTCTTGGCTGTACTTGCTCTTACTGGCGTGTGGGTGGCGGGAGGGTAGTAGTCGGTGGGGGCAGCGGGCTGTGTCGCTAAGATAGGTCTGTATCCGCAAGGAAGGAAGGTTAGGCTTGGTTAGGTTAGGTTGGTACAGCATACCCCTTCCAAAATCCAAAAAATCAATCTGCCTTTGCGGCATAGCCAAGCTGCCCCCAGCCACCACTCCCCCTGCCGCGTCCCGCACGCCAGTAAGGGTTAGTCTTTCCAAGTTCTTTACTCCATTTATATGTATTCCTCCACCACGATAAATTATTTATTGTTAAGTCTGTGTATAAGCTACCCTTAAACTATCATGAAACAGTATACGGTAGCCATTCCGGTTTATGGGGATAATTAAAGGCTAAGAGAGGTGAATTGATGAAAAGATAATGACAGTCCAGAGTCTCCCTTTAACTCGCATCTTAGCATGCAATTAACCCTTTAATGCCTACGGACATCATATGATGTCCTGCTGGTTTTTGAACTGGGAGCGCTAGAGTTTACACAAAAATGGAGCAGTTTGAGGCTCAAACTGCTCCTACCACCTCATGGAAGGGGGTTCAACTACCATGGCGTATGCTTATCAGTTTTGCTGCCTCCCAGCGGGAGCTAAACATAACCCCTTCCGCCTGAAAGTTTTTGACAACATGCGGCGTCTGTACTCGTAGGAATTTCTCAAAGTACAGTGTTTTAGTAGTATTATGTAACCAGTAACAATTTTATAGTGACTTAAAAAATTTAAATAAATTTAATTACGTTTCAAGTTAATTGCACTTTAATTTTTTTCTGGAACACCCTGTAGAGAATTTTTTCGGCATTTTATATTCAAAAGGACCACCACGAGTTGAAATGATAAATATTGGAGCATATTGTTTTTCATTAATATTACTCCTACTAGAATTTCTTTTCAAAAAGAGACTATAACGGCAAAAAAAACTCATGCATCAAAGGGTTAATATTACAGTGTAATAATAAAAAGCAAAGATTATTTGATTACTGGGTACTGGTTCTGTTTCACTTTATATCAAAATAGGTAATATCCATAATTTTGGCAAAGAAACCGATGTTTATGAACACAACAGCCTTGGAGCAAAATTCATTTCTTTTGCAGCAATTTAAGCCTTTCCTTTACCAAGAGGACGCCATATTGATGTTCTGACGGGTGATCACCAGGGCCAAACCAAAGCAAAATCGGAGACCTGTCTCGCGCAATTAGCAGCCAATCACTACGTCGTTACCGTCTTTCGTTTTGTTATAAGGATAGAATGCTATCCAAAGACTTCTAACCTTTAGGGACCTGATTGAGAATTTTGTGATTATGCCTAGCGCCTCTCTCGTCGTGATGGTTTCCTGTTTGCGGGAAATTGTTGTGTCAACACGTGCGTCGTATTTTCATCACCAATTCCGACTCATTTCTCACCGTATGATTGGCGCACGCATGGGAATGCTTTTAGATGCACATCTTAGAAAAAGAATATATTGTTAAATGCATTTTAAATGCTCACTTTTGGGCATTAAGGGTCATCACTGTCCAAGAAGAGCATATCTGGTCCTGCAGGCCAAATAGAAAATTATGACGACAGTTAGATGAAAATCTGCCAAGAAACGGCCATTGCGTTTTTTAGGTGGCGTCGCCAGGTATAGTCTAACAACCTTGCGCTTGTATGCTTTCTGAGAGGAAACTTCTTTTGTGAGCATAGAAAGAAGAGGGAGATGCAAATATGGCACACACTTTTCCTTTCTCTTTCCGGCCTAGAAAACACTCCCCGAGGCCTTCAAGCTGTGCCTAGGATGGTATCCGCTGATCTGATCTGATCATCATCATCATCATCATTATCACGACATTTTCCCTATAGTCAGCGATGAAGGAGCCCTAAGTTGAAGCCCCTTATTAACTAAAATAACACACATTCATATCAATAAAACAAGTATCAAAATATTAACACGAACAACTCGGAAATATGCGTATATAATCTAATGAGTAATTTCATAACCTCGCGCTAGAATGATATGTGCATGTGTTATAGCACACATGATCCTCTCGTGTCAAATATAATCACCTAAACTCTATTACAAGCCTTAAAATGAACTTTTCCTAAGTAACTCCTTAAAATAAGCAGCTTAGAGACAAAAAAATCGCTAACCACTAATTGCATTTCAATTAGACAACCCTGCCTGTGTGTATTATATGCCTACTGTTTCGTAATATCCGCGATGTTGTATAAGTTAATGCTCTCTTGGACCAACGCTCATTTTATCAGTAGCAAGCAGTAGCAAGACTGTGACGATCAAAATAATGATATCTCCACATAAGTGATTCTCTGGTGCCTATGTTCAGCTTATAATTATTAAGGTGAAGTGGGGGAAGTGCACACCCGGGGTAAGTGCACATATTGTGCCGCCATATTGGAATGAAAATGGCTGACGCGTTTTGGTGTCGTCAGCCATTTTCATTCCAATATGGCGGCACAATATGTGCACTTACCCCGGGTGTGCACTTCCCCCACTTCACCTTACCTAAATCCTTACGAAACCCCACGCTGTATGTTTAATTCCAAGCCACGTGTGAAACTTAGACAAGTTTCCGTGACAATTCCACCGATACGGATGGAAGCTGATATCTACTTCACGCCGCCGCACCGTGTAGGGGAGAGGAGAAAGGAAACGGACCATTTTTCATGTTTCATTATATTCAGTCAGTCAGTTACACGAAAGCAAGCTAATACTGACACTACCATTAGTATACCATACAAAGACACAATATAACATACTGCAGTACAATAACAATATTATAGCACGTGATGCCGTGTTTTGCGAGCTTCCTTCTTGCGCCTGCAGATTATGCCGTCCGTGTGACAAGGGTGCGGTTGCATAACAGGTCAGGATGAAAGAGGCGTAGACGGCCGGCCTCGCACAAATTCCTCATGGAGCATTAATTCCCGAACATGGATTTTCTTTCTGTATGGACCAATTTAATGACCATTTACAGGCCTAGTGTGTCAATAAATCCCTTTTAGTTAAGGTGAACATGCTTACGAATAAATATTGGCTATCTCAACTGGAGTGGTTCAAATAAGTTTGTTCCTCCTCCCAATTGACAGGTAGAGTGCTGAAATTACTGCGTGGTGACTGCGTGGTACTGTATCAGTCCAACAAGAATTGTCGCAGCGGCAGCGCACGAACTACAATCTACGAGGACAGGGACACGAGAGACTGTAGTTCGTGCGCTGCCGCTGCGACAATTCTTGTTGGACAGCAGTACATGTACAACGGGACTAGTCAGTACCTTCACACCACGAAAACAAGAAACATATAATTATGTTACGCGGCCTGAGAAAAAGTCAACTATCCTATTACTTCTGCAAACTATTCCTCCTCCTAAGCGTACACGGCATGTCATACTTTGAGGTATTTTTGGTCAATTGTCCACTAATTTTAATGTAATTACCAGTATGTCTGGTGCAGTCTTCAAGCGGACCATCGACGATAACGACCACGGTCGGGGTTTTATATAATCGTTGTGTAGGATTAACTACTGCTTAATTACTATAATGTTGTTTTTTTAAAATCCTGCAGTTGAAAGGACCATCAAGGTCTTCCAAGGTAGAATAATGATACTCATCTTGGTGGAAAATTGCCGTCATACAGAAAAAGGCACTCCTACACATATGTGCTGGTTTTATCACCCTTAAACGCAATATTGCGTTTAAGGGTGATAAAACCAGCCAAGTCGAATAGAAATAGAAATAGAAGGAAAACACGACTTTGTCGCATTGTGCAGGAGTGCTTTTTCAGCAGAAAGGCACTATTGACCACAGTTCTCATCGCCGAATATCTGCGACATTTAATCTTGATTTAGTCCTTTCGAACATGCCTATAATGCCTTGATATAAGTTACTCGGTATTTGCCAGTTTCTAGGCAGATGTATAGAGTACAAAAAACGATTTGGAAAAACTCTGACACTTCTATATGGATAAGTTTAAGTTATAGTGCAGGGATACCCAACCTCTGGCCTTTCATTGTGGCCCGCGAAAGGGAAGCTTCCCCAAAAAATATTAAATTACGTAAAGGGGCAAAATTAAATAATCCAAGAGTTGATGACAGAAAACGGCAAGTCAGAATCGGAGTTGACGTATGATCTGAAGTGGTTGATGACTTCCTTTGCCTTCATGACATTTCTTCTCATTTACACGACTTGAATTTGAATCTTCGTTCAAAGGATCAATTGAAGCCTTTTTCCAAAAACCACATGTCAAAAAATGTCACTCTTTAGGAGACACAAAACATACATTTCCTGCTCTTCAAAAGAGGATATTCACAGATTTTTTTTAAAAAAATTGTGTCTTTTGGACACACGGATGTGACATATCAGGACATGAAATGACACAAAACAAAGGCTGTGCCGGTGTAGTCGCGGATGTAGTATTATGATTGGTCATTCGATCACTCGACACAGACGCAGTGTGCCTTTGTTATAAGGACACCCCCCCCCCCTCCTTCAAAGAGACCGTCCAGTCAGATAGGGAAGCAACAAAATGTTGAGCACCGATCGGTAATCCATTTTTGAACCGCGGAAGGTGTCGGAAGTACAGAATTCCATCTCACAGTCAGTATGAGTAGGCCTACCGTGTACGAAAACTGTATATCTTTGCCACATGTTAAAGTCTGGAGTAATCGGTTTGCTTGCACTGCTCTGAAATCACCAGTCAACGACAACGGCCCCTCTCGGAACCGCTTACTCCAGGCTCTAACACGTGACAAAGACACAGTTTTCGTACACGGTAGACGGTAGTCACACTGATTGTCAGAAGTAGATCCTGGCATGGAATTGTTAGTAAAAAAACAAACATAATCAGTCTTCTTATAAACTGAATCCTTCAACCCCTTGGTGATTGTACTGTATCAAAATACATGTAAAAGCAGTTGGTGTCCTTTTTGTAAATGAGTCATTCCATGGTAATCCTGTAAATCACTGTAAATCTCGAGGTACGACTGGACCAATTAGGACTTTTGGTATGTCAATAGATTCCTTGGATCATCCCCTATTCAGAAATGCATAAACCATTCTTTACCCGTGAGCGATAAGTGATCGGCGAATTGTCAAACGTATGGGTGCATAAGGCGGTGCACGGAATCATCATTGCCACCGTATAAACATACTCATAATATTGGTCCAGTCCTACCTCAAGAAATATGAGCTCGAAATTCGGCGAAATGGGGTGATTTATATTTTCTGGATTTTTAATTTCCAACCCTGCTTGACCTATCACAATGAAGTGTTGTATGTGCATTTAGGTAACGGTGATTGCCCTATATCCTAAATATCACTTTGTTAAAATCATAATGTTATAAGTTACGGCTATCGGAGTGATTTACACATATCTACGAATTTTTTTTCAATGTCGTTTTTCGAGTTAGGTAGAATATTTTGTAACCATGTTATTATTCCGCTCTGCATTCCCTTCCATTTGATATTTAATATGTTGGTGTTGGGAGAACAGTCTGAACAGTTAAAAATACTAACTTTATATGGACGTCATCATTGTTGAACTTTCCATTGTTATATCTCCGTAAGATTTGACTCGAGCTGCCTCAAATTTAGGATTTCGCAATAAGGTGTGGATCTCTATCTACCTGATTTTTCAGTTACATCGGAAGTGGTCGAGCCACAACTTTTCAGACAATTTACAGAATTGAGATGGAATGACCCAAATCCATTGGTTTACAAAACAATGCTATTACATGGAGTCGAATTCAGAAACAACTCTCGAAGGAAATACTTTATCATCTAAAAGTTAAAGAATCCCATGATAAAGTGCACAGAACGATGCAGTAATTAGTTTTAAGTGTTTTTACTCAACAAATCCATTTTTGTTGCACCTTAATTCGAGCATAAACGAGTCTGACCCGCGACATGTACAGTACCAAATTTTCTAATTGGCCCGCGACTACCAAAATGTTTGAGCACCCCTGTAATAGTGAGTTCTTGATATTATTGAAGTTTGCATTTTTGTTAGCAATTTGGCATTAAGATACTTTATAAAGTAGTTTCTTTAGAGTGGGAGCAAGTGAGAATGAACTTCCACCAGATTAATACTGATACGGATATGAGTTAAATTCTGTAACGCAGTGTAATAGATGACAATATTATGAGGAATATACTCGTATTTTAAAAGTCTGTGGCGGGCGTATAGCTCGCAAAAAAATATGTAAAAGCAATTTTCTCAGTTTTCACTAAGTCAAAATGAAAGTCAAAATGAAAAGTCACTTGCATTGCCGTAAGCTTGGGTATTTCATTTCCTAAAGTAATGCTTCCATTACCTAATATTACTTCGTGATTTTTTTAAATTCTTGATAACTCCTAATCGTAACTGCAGGGAAGTACATTCTGTAAAATAAGCAGCTTAGTTTGGAAAAAATTGCGTCCTGAAAGAACACACTGCTTTTATAGGCCTACAGTAAAAGGAAGTAAAATTTTGCCAAAGATATTTTTGATTGCACCCTGCACAAGACATAAACATAACTGCATGAACTACCAGTTCCTGGATGACAGTTGCTCTTATTCAATCGATAACGTTGGAGGAATCCACAACTAGATCACGTGGAAAATGATTTGCCAATGTTTTGGTTCAATTGATCCATCACCTCAGGTTGTTTGTCATGAGCAAGGTCTGGGTTTATTTAACTCAATGCGCAGGCTAGCGCCAAGTAATTGGATACCAAGTTATTTTGAAAAGAGTGTATTGCTATAAACTACGAGTAAATACAGGGTGTCCACAATGAACGTCCCTAGTTTCAAAGAGAAGTAAAAATATAGACATGGATTTAAGGTTTTGGTTGTTTAAACTGTCTCGATACACCGAAGCAGTAGTGGTGGAGTGGATATGGTGTCCGACTGCTAATGGGAGGTCCTGGGTTCTAGTCCCGGAGGCCGGCGGTCCTGACCTTGGTTTTCTGTGGTTTTCCAAGGTCGCCCCAGGAAAATTTCCGGGATCGTACCGTAAAATAGGCCACAGCCGCTTCCTTCCTTTCCCTGTCCTGGAGGGGGTGCAGTGTCGGTGGGGGATTTCTGACCAGCACCTAGGGGGTTGTCTTGCAACCTGACCCCCTGGGGGACTGCACACGAACCCCAACTTGATGACATTGCACTTGCACCAGTGTCCCCCCCCCCCCTCATCATCCCTATCCTGTCCCCTGCACAAATGGTGGTATTCCACTCCCCTAAGAGGGCCTAGCTAGGGCTCTAGCACGGGGTATAAAAAAACTGTCTCGATACTCAACAAGTTTCATCCTGAATTTTTGGAACAGCCTATGTGATGTGGTGGTGCTCCTGTGGGGGATGCTGTTGGAAGATGCAAACATAGCATCTGCAGAGGGAAAAATGCAAGTTGTGTGGTTATTAGCCGAGTTGTAGTCGATCACAGAAGTGCTGGGCATACTGGACATTAGCCATTTCCACAACTCCAAGACAGAGTCTATGCAACTAAAGTGAACAGCCCAAATAATGACGTGTCCTCCATCACCCCTGACTTGCTGGAGAGCACCTCGGGGTGGGAGATTATTGTCTTAAAATTGTGCTTGCTACTAAAGGAACACACGTGGAAGGCTACCGATTTTTTTTTTCGCATAAACTTGATGAGTGTTCCTTCTCATTTGCACAATTTAGACACCATGGTCCTGTAACTTGCTTAATAATAGCAAGTTGAAACTAGGGAGGTTTATTGTGGACACCCTGTACAGTTTGAGCGAGGAATCTATTGTCTAATCAGTGCATTGCTCTATAGCATTTATGAATGTTAGTAAGACTGTAACTGTAGTGTATTACATACGTGCCGACACAGATACAGCATGTAATACATTCTTCTTATACTGTATAGGTGCAGAACGTTAGCCTTTATACTGTATATTTAGCCCTATATACAAACCGATGTCTTTGACTCTTCAAAGGTATCTTGAATCAAGTCCAATAGGTAACTTTTAAGGTAGGCTATCAAGATGCACGGCAGTGCATCCGCCAAGTCTCAGCCACTTCCACCGCCACTGACCCGCACTATAGCCCCTTCTCTCATTATTTTACTCTGACGTCTCGCGCTGCCGTGTATCTTTACTGGAGCCAACTCGTACTCTACACTTCGGCATTTTCTAGTTCGGCACAGGAAAATGCTGCAAGTCAAATGAACAGGCCATAATTATGCTAGATCTGAGGTGAAACTTGTTACAAGGCCAATATATTGGGTCTTTGATACCACTAGTCTAAATTAATACGCAACACTTAAAGGGACACTCCACTCAAAATACAAGTTGGGCTCTAAAAATCGGGCAAAAAATCCTGACTCCGAGGGTATAAACAGTTTTTCTGAGAGACGAACGATAAGGCCAGGGCGAAAGCTGGAAGTGTGTCGTTCGAAAACCGCGCTCAAACGGGCCCGGCGCCACCCCAAGGGTGACGTTGGATAGTAGCGCCGCCCTTCCCAACGGCAACTTCGATAAGTTGCCTGCGGGCATGGGGATTCGTGGGGATCTGGTCGGATCTGGTTATGTCCGAAGCCAACTTCCCCTAGCGCCCGTTGGGAAGGGCGGCGCTCTATCCAACGTCGCCTAACTTGGCCAGGTGGCCAGGCGGCGCCACCCCTCGAATTTTTTCCGACTTTCGTCTCTTCCCCTGACATTACCGTTCGTCTCAGAGATAAACGGATGGTATCACCGGAATCGGGATTTTTTGCCTGATTTTTACAGATCAACTTGTATTTTGAGTGGAGTGTCCCTTTAAGCGTGCAGTTTTGTGAGACTGTGTGGACTGTGTGAACTGTAATAAACCCACAATACGTCTTTTTCTCTCAAATATTTTAAAATAAGTCAGTTTTTATTTCTTCGTGAAGAACCCGCATAAAAACGGATATTTTGATAACCTGCTTTGCAGGCTGACTTTCCCCAGTGAAAATTCATACAGAGTCAAAAATTAATATTGTATCCCCAATGTTGTAAACTCTGGGAGCCATAAAAGTGCAGCTATTAATATTTGAATGCCCTATTACAGTGCAATAATTGCAAACACGGTGCCCTTCCCATGGGAAGGACAATATTCCCATAGGAATGTCCATGTCCCTCGTACAAAACGAAACAATGTTATTGTGCCGGTGACTGAGAATGGCCCTTTTGTTCCATTACTCAGCCTCGAATTCTGTTTCGCTATCAGATATGACCGATTTTAATTAGGGAGTGACCCGAGCATAAACTGCGGCCATGTTATTGGCGAAAATAATGAACCCCGCGTGTAAAAATCAATGACCATAAAATCCCGTTAAGACCAACAAAAGTGCAGGTTCATTTTCAGGGTGCTGATTACCGCTCCGTTTGCACACATCACTCGCAACAAGTCATATTGATGTTGCAGCCCAGCTTTGACTGTTATTAAGCACTGCGGCGTGTAATTATTGAATACCAATGAGGGTTGTGCCTTTGACGTGGACTGATGTGGATCGGGGTAGGTGGGTCAGAGTGGGCAAGAAGACCCCTAAAATGGCCCACAATCAGGCTTTCAAAAAAAATTGATACGTGAGTCTGTAAGTGAGTTGGGGTCCAGATTCTCCGGAGGAAAATCCGGCAGCAGGCCTAATCCATACTGGCCTCGTGGTTGGCATGTCCGAGGTGCGATTAGGCAGCAAGCCGAGGGTCTTCTCTCCCCAAAAGCGTGGGAATGCTAGGAATGAAGAAGATGAATGGTTGCCACTGGCGTTCCGACTGCTCGACTTGGCCTCACAGCCTCTCCCTCCGACGACCATGCCCTCCTCTTTTTATCGGTGAGAATGAGGCAGGGAGGGTCACAAACACAGAAATCAATCCGCAGATTCTGGTTTCTGGCCTTTGTTGAGGACAGGAAGGCGGTGGGAATTTTATTTGTTGGGCGTATATACGGGGGATCCGATTTCGATGCGATTGGAATACCTTCCGGTGTTGGTATCTCCAGCCATTTATATTGCTATTTTTTTTCTAGCGCTAGATGCGGGCTGCCGTGAATAGTTTCCAAGTCTGGTCTTAGACAAGGCGATGCCCTGTTTGAAAATAGAGACTACCGCAAATAGTTGAGGACGTATGAAATTAAATAGCCGATGAAAGAGAGCCTTGTTGTGGCCTACCTGTTACTGTATAGTTAACAACATTTCAGAACGTGTAATGTTTCCAATATCTTCTATTGGGACATTCCTTTTCCAAGCCAAGGAATATTGAGGAAGGCTGCTCTTACTTTTGATTTCTATTCCGGATAGTGTTTCAGTTACCTGATTCTTGACTGCCACGCGTATGTGTTAGAAAGGGGCATTGAACGACAATGGTCACAGACACAATAAAGGATGGCAATATTGCTTTCTGGACCGTCTAAGGCTCTAGGAATTTAGAAGTTCTTGGTGCCCCGTATGTTAACCTACAGTAGGCTATAATTCAAGATAAGCACAAAGAAAATTTTGAAATGTCAGTTATAGTTCGGTCAACATAAGAACGCAACCGAGTGGCGGACAGGATGCAACACTGGAATCAGAAGTGATCTGTATGGCCATGCCAATGCAATGTCAGAAATAAGTGGAACCTACAACAGATCATATCGTGTTTATGCACAGATCACTTCTCATTCCAGGATTGCATCCTGTGCCTCACACTCGGTTGCGTTCTTATGTTGACCGATCGATAGCAGGGTACAGTGACAGGACTTTTAACAATGTTTTTCTCAGGGTGGAAGCTTTCAACTCTTTTAGAATATCATATATCCAAAAATCCAAAAATCACCATTTAGAACCCAGTTTTTTTTAGTGCCCTATTCACGCACTAACTTGTAAGTCTCTCCCTATTTGAGAATCCGACTCTTCGTATACGTCATAGATGAATGTACATTGTACAGTAACAAGTCAAATATTCATAGGGCGGAGGGCATGAGGGTCACTTGGCTGTGCGTATATGATTCACGTTCAATATTGTCCCAAAACTTTTTGCAGGGCATGTATTAGGCCCATGTCGCATTTTCCAGTGACAAATACTCTGTAGCCAGCTAGTTTACACCGCTGTAAATAACAAAGTCTCCTGGGTTAAAACACAAGGAACATAAGAAATGTAATTGACTGTAATCCCCCGGCTCAATTGTCAGCAAGAAAAAGCAGAGGGAGAAGCGAAGAACTTTTCAAAGCTCCTCCAGCCAATCGATCGTACATAAAAGTGTTCAGTGTTAAGGTGGCGCATAAATCTCCAATCACTTGGGAAATGACCAAAAAAGGCTTCGTTTGGCTTCCTTTCCACGTCCTGATGTGACTGGGGACCACGTCGCAACTCCAGCACCCAGAAAATTTTGATAAATGATGTAAACCTTAAAACCCCCAGATGAAAGCTGGTTCCCATCATTCCTCGGAAGACACCACCAACCATCAGCAAGCGTCCTGAGCTGGCAGGCTTGCCGGAGAGAATTATATTAGACTCGATGCTAATAATGCCTGATGACAGCTGATTCCTGTGACTTCATTAGGGTTCATTACTGAAATGGCTTCAAGATTAACTGGGTGCATTGCAGCGAAAACGGCACAGGTCCAGAAGCAAGTTGGCTCCCCCAGACTGGCAAGCTATAGTTGTAATAGCATATGACACGTCCCATGTATAAGCACTTAATGTGTTGACTAGAAAATGGATAAATTTCGTAATTGACTTCTGGTGGAAACCGGATGAAGGAAGGATAAACACGTCTTTCGTAGTAGATCACTTGAGAAAATGATCCAGCCGAAGCCCCTCTGTTGACCTGCTGTCACAAAGTAAACTTGGCTCAAATTGAGGAAGGCTCAGAATAACCTGGTCATCACGGGTGGAGCGTTTCTCAAAGAAAACGACAGCAAATATAGATTCGGTTCGGCTACTTTTCCCCCCCCACCAGGCTCAATTAACAAATTGCAAGGATGATCATAGTTACCTGACAACTGAAAGCGCGGATAGGTTGTAAAGTGCGGACATGACCTGCTTAAGCGTTACCTGGGTAGGGCTCAAACGCAGCGATTAAAGGTGTCCCCGTACAAAACTCTACCATAAAAACACCTTTCGTACTAATGAAAAGGCCATCTAGAGGCTGGCAATTATTTCCGAGCGTGACTGCCCCCCAATCGTCATCCTCACATCTGAAATTGGCAAGGCCCCCCCATTATATTTTTCCCTCCATTACATTCCTGCACAGCAGCACCTGCTCTTGGCAATACATCCATAATTGCTCCCTGCCATTGTTCCCTCCCAGTCCCAAATAAATGGCCGGAAATGGAGCGCCCTCAAATTCGATTTCTCCAAATAGAGAAAAGACTGCAATTCACAAAACGGAGATCTTCAAAATGGGGGGGAATACGCAAGCAAAATGTAAATGCGGGCAAAGATGACGGCTTTTGGATACAGTGGAGTAGGTTTATAGGCCACTCAAGTCTTGCTGGAAATGATTAGACGGGCCTTATTGGATTAGAGTCGGCAGGCAGCCGTCTGTTCCTCTGAGCCACTGATATTTCCTTGGCCCACATAATCCTAATGAACTGCGTCCCAGCGGATCACTTGGACGCGCCGCCGGTCACTTTCCATCTTCCTAATGACGTCGTCTTCCTTTTAATGGTCGGATGACCCGTCCCCTTTCATTCATTAGCAGGCTTTGCTTCGGTTTCTCCAGAAACCTCGCTACAATGGTCAGTTGCTAGGAAATTCCGCCCTAACAAACCTGCTGAGGGTTAGGGATAATAGGCATATACGCTTACTGTACGAATACAGGCCTTATTATGCTGGACCCGGCCGGCCCAATTACGACCAGAGATTCTCGGGGCTTATCGTTTTCAGGATTTCATCTCTCAGAATGTATGGCTAGCTGTATATGTGGCATGAATAGGTGCTCTGG
Organism: Catajapyx aquilonaris; assembly: GCA_000934665.2. Lineage (NCBI taxonomy): Eukaryota > Metazoa > Arthropoda > Diplura > Dicellurata > Japygidae > Catajapyx > Catajapyx aquilonaris. The sequence continues at coordinate 64,596 of KZ538278.1, forward strand.
CATTGTTGAGGTACACAACAAGAGTGGTGCTCGATAATGACCTGGGTACGGAGAAGAGGCGCACTTCGTGTCCAATTAGTGGACAACATATAGTTCCTGCGGCAGTTTTGCTACGAAAATAACTGCGACTCCCACGTGGCAGCTTATCTGCGATGAAATCTTGCCACACGGAGAGCAGAGAGACTGTCAGATCCTATTCCGGCGTGGGCTTCAAGACGTAACAAGTACTGTACACGCGAGAGTAATTTGAGGATTTCAGGAGCTTACCTGTATGTTATTTTCTGATCGGATCAGAACCGAAGTAGGTCTAGTGGCGGCATTATCAATCTGAGACACTGCAGTACCTATATACGTAGTTTAGTGCAGGAGCACTCAAATCTTACAAAATTAAGTATATATTGCCATTTGTTTTTATTATTTTAAAAAAAAAGTGCGACACTGCCAGCGAATAATCCAAAGCCACAGGTTACGCTCTTTTACAACCTCGTTGAATAATTAACCAACCATAACCGAGTCGAGAGTAAAGTATTAAAATGCAAATTGTGAACCGTAAACAACGTAAATTAAAACAACAATGGTCAGCATCCCGCCTAATGAAATTTTAAATTTCATTTTTAAAAGTCCTGCTCCGACCCAGTTTCACCCTGCCCGAATGCGTCCATAAAATGAGGTTTTCCCTTTCCCATAACGACTGAATGGGACGTGTCGAGAAGAGCAGTAAACAAATCACGTGACTGCAAGCTAGACATAAACACGCACTTTGGCTGTCACTCGGGGAATCAAAGGTGTGCCACTTCCCGATAGATGTTTCCGACATCCCCTGAAAAAAAGATTGAGCTGACACTCCCATAGACCACACCCCCCCCCNNNNAAAAAAAAAGGTGGACCACCACTGTTGTGATTGGATAAAGCTAGAGTTATGTCGATGTAAAATTAAACTCCTCCAAGGTTCTTCCGACGGCTTTTAATAGACCAAAAGCGTTTTAAAAAGTGCATTTAAGCCCCAGGTGTCCAATTTTACCCCTGACTTATTCTCCGCAAAACGAGTGCATTTTAAGTCTAGGGGAAGGGGGTTTACAGCCCCGTCTCTTTTATTCGCTGTTTATTGCCACGTTTGATGTGTGCGAAGAGCTGGGTTCGTTGGGACACATCCGCTTACTCGCTTACCAAAGGGTTTTCCATCTTCGCGTCATACTTTTGCATCCTTCAAATTATCTTCTTTCAACACTTTTGAAGCCCTACCACGTATCTGGGGAGGGATTTTACGACCCGCGTCCAGATTCGTTGGAAAAGGGTCGGGTGTGTATGGACTTGACAGTCATGCTATACATATCCAGACCTGCTGGCGACTATGTAGCTCATAGTGTGTGTACTTTATAGACACGCTACTAGAATTTCTCCGGAAATAACGTGCTAGATCCATGTAGTACTCAAGTAACCAAGTTCCGAGTGCTTTGTCTAAATTATGCTTGCTCAGAACTTTACGTGCATATTGCTTTTACGAACACTTTTGTGCATAACGATCACACTTTTCTTCACTGCTTTAGCACCGGCAGTAGAAAATAATAGCTTTTTATGTGGATCTGCATGCAGTCTGTCATAAGACATAGTCGTCACATCTTTTTTTATATTATTGTCAGCATAAATGTCAATGATGGAAAAGTGAACAGCGATCCATTTTTTCCCACCCAAAAAAGTTCACTGATGGCCGCTGAAAAGTTTCCTCTTATTCCATTCTATACCATTTCCTTTTCCCCTCCTTGGTTTCCCCTCCTACGACTGCTATCTTTAACCTCCACTATAAAGATTTCCCCTCCTATTCGTTCCGAGAGTCACGTAAGCTACGTGACTTTTGACAGAAGGCCAACCCATCAGAGTCCAACGATTGAAATGTGACTGCAAAGAATCTGCTACGACGGCAAAGAGTGGGACACGACAGTCATGTTCAAAAAAAAAAAAAACACGTCTGACAGGCGTTTATTTTCTGCGTCTCGCCACATGAGTCAAATGACGCCGTATAAAAAGGCAGTTTCATTTCAGAGCCCTTACACCCCAACTCCGGCCGCTATTGAATTTCTCAACATAAAAAAGTGCTGGGGGGCCTCAGTCCAAAGGGGAANGGGGGGGTCCAATAGTTCTTCGCCTTGAGCTGACTGCAGGAGAACAATACACGTCTTGGTGCTATTGTTTTCTAACCAGCACAAAAGCTGAGGGGTTAGTGAAAATACACTTTGGGGGCCACCTTGACCATGCCATGATGGTAGAGTTCATAAACTAATCGCACTTCTAAGACTGATGTTTATACTACTGCTGTACTGCACACACTATTTACGCAAGTGAGTTACTCGTACAAAAACGGGGGCTGCAACTGCATTGCACTTAGTAAATAATAAATGGCGTTGGAGCTAACAGGTAAACAACTCAATATCTCATTTCCTGTGTCCCGCACCATGGGGTCGACTATAGTCAATCTGCTCTAGTCCAGGAGAATGGGACTTGGCCCCTCATCTCTATCTCTCCGAGATGAGCAGATACAGCCTGCACACAAGCACTGCAGACACGTTTTCAATTTCCTCCCTCCTGCCACGTGATGGATGGAAGTCGAACAAACATTGCCACTAGTACTACCTTTCCTCCCTTCCCTCCTCCCAATCTCCCCGCTCTCCCTCTGCCAGCTTGCCCTGCCCTCTACTACGCCACAAACCCCAACCTGCCATTTAATCTTTCTTCCAGATTGGATCCCACAACCCCCAGCTGGGATTTTGTTTTTGCCTGCTGTAGTCAACTCCGCCATCCCAGGATCATATATGGCACGTGTAAAATTGCTTCCAGATTGAAATTAAATCCCTGCAAATGAAACTGGCAATAATGCTGGGGGGGTTAGTCGTCAAGGAAACTCAAATGTCAAATCGGAGGTCCCACTACTTGGAAAGATCGCTTTAAAGACACATACGTTCGATGGTTTGACTGTGTGTTTGTTAGTTATCCATAGCATGGCTCATTAATACCTGCACATGTAGCGGCCCCGAACACGGTTTAATTCATGCAATAATAAAGTAGTCTGCAGCAGGCCTCTCCAATTCTGGCTGCCGGTGCTATTAGAATTGATTATTTTTGTCGAAGGTCATGCTCATATGTAAACACTGCGCTTTCTCATATCTGCCTATTGCCTGCAGTTTACACAAGTCTTATGAACTCGACTAGTCTTTTGTCAACTCAATATCTAGGCGTTTCTCCCGGTCTTCACGTTAATGATTTGCCTTATTTGTTCAGATCTTTCCGATAAATTTATTGCTTAAATTATGCAGCTTATTTGACAACGTTATTCAAATAGAGTACCAGTCATTGTCTGTCAGTTCGCAGGTGACGTGGAGGACTAAAGTGCCCGATAAAGAGTGATTACTAAGACGTGTGGCATTGGTTTCTGTGCACATGATGCTCGCTTATTTTTGACACGTTTCAAACTAACAAGTAAGATTCGAAATAAAATTTGAATAGTTTCTTACGGGCACGCAATTTTAGTTATAAATAAAACACACATCTTCCTTTCACAGTAACACAAGAAATAATCGCATACTAACTTGTAATTATAAATCAGCAGTAGTGTAGCAGTATATTGTATACACATCTAAGATACACTAATACGAGTAGCACGTAAGAATCCTGAAAACATAATGTGCTCTGTATACCCATGCAGCCAGAACAATGAAGCCATAAAAATTATAACATGCACGTGTATGCAGCATACAAGTACAGTATTCAGTCGTATCTCTATAATGCTGCATGTTAATTTGTCTCAGCATTTTAACAGACAATGATTATCACAGAATACAAATTGCTGAATCCTGATTCACTGCATTCTGCTCTACCATAAAGACAGGAATAGTATTGCCAGCTCCTCTCAAGAATGCAAATCTGATAACTTCAAGTTTGCCAACAGATGTGCCATTCCTGCAGTAGTACGAAAGTCCATTGCAGAAAAGCTCAGCATGGCTTGCATTTGAAAGCGGCTCTGACTCTTTTGAGCCGACTCGGCCCTTACATAATGAGAAGCCTGCGGTATATGTTGATGCCCAATGCTAATGGGGCATAAAGAAGTTGCTCTGTGTTCTCTGAAGCATAAGACACGAGACCGCTGCCCCACACAGATAAGCTGTAAACGTCCGGAAAGCTGAATTACACTATGCTTGTGTTGACTGGAAGCTACGACCATAAAACACACTTCATTAAATATACCGGTACCTCGGAGTGCATCCTGGCGCTTCTTTGCCTTGGAAAACCGGAAGATATAACTTCCAACTGGTTGGATGCTGCTATGTGCACAGCCTACAGACCATACAGACGATACAGTGTATACGGTATATAAGCCTACGTTACTTTTCAACTAGCGGTAAAATCGTAGAAACTCCCTTGTTCACTAAATTAATTTACCATTGACAAAGGATAATACACAATAATTCCCATACAAAACATAGTTGAAAGGTACCTGACGGCCGATTGTTTATTACAATAATCACTAAATCGTAATAAACACTGGTAATAATTCAATGAAATAGCAGCAGTATAAAACAAATACATGTATGTAGTGCAGTGTCCACAGCGTGTCTGTAAATATAATTATTGCGAACTGTCCGCACAAGCTAGGCCATTAGCAATATGGGATGTGAAGGTTTTGCGTGGGCTTGAATAACCTGTAATGATGTCAAATTCAGCTTAGAATTTGGTTTGGCGAGGTTTGTTATGTAAACGTCACAAAACTGTTTATAGACTTTCGAACAGTGCTGTGGGAGGAAAGGGCTACTGGCACACAGCCCCAACTGCAGCACTTATCCTCTCATGTATGCAAACCTTGTGCTCAAGGTGAATAACGCCTATCACAACATACAGGATAAACACATCCCAAACGTTTTACAATGAGTTCTACACATTCTTCTAAGACCGTGGTTCTACTGAAGACATTCTCTCAAAGTATGCATGGGCATTACAATACCCGATAGCCCTTTAGGTCAGTGATTAATTATTGATAAGATGCGAAGGTAACTATGGCAATCTGGATATGAAGAATGTCTTATGGTACCGAAGACATTGACCCTCAATCACCACTACAAAAACACCATTGCTTGAAATATAAAAGCAAATTCGAGAACAAGCTTTACAGAGTCCCCCGCTCCCCTCTTCCCAGAGTCTGCCAAAAAGGAAATAAGCCCTACTGTACTGCACATTGGCTACTCCGGATAAAATCGGCTGCCAGTCGCTGCCAGAAATTGCATCTCTTGGTCGGATGAGTTAGTTCATGCGACCAGCAGGATTACCAATGCCACATTTCAAGTAGCCAATCCTTAAACTATTCACCCGATCTTAACTGCCAAACACGAGTGGCCCTCCCCATTCCCAGGTGAGAAAGGCTCCTAGAAATATCACCCAAAAGGCCTCTGGTCTGATTCAAGGAATAGGAGACCAAAAACATTACTGCTCTCCGGTCTTTGACCGGATAAGTCATTCCGAGGTGAAGCGCTGCGTTTCGTCAGCCTCCGCGCCGCCTACGTACAGTATAATATGTGGGCGCTCAATCAAAATATGGCTTAGTTTATTGTACTTTTGAGCATCAGGCCACATTATGGTCTTCATAATGCCATAGTATTACAAAGTATGAGCCAAATTAGGATATCTTCGTTAGTTTGCCAAGATACGATTAACTTGTATAGGACGACAAAGGAGACTTATAAACCAAGAAACGTGATTTTTTACACCGGGCAAGCACTCCAGGTCCAGGCGATCGCACCAAACACACAATCGCGAATGGGGTGCATTCAAGGTGTATCACCGGTAGTAGAGGTTGGCATCGTGTATCAAACTGTAATAAAATGGTCATGCCCCGTGGTACAAGATGGAGCAACGTGCAATAGCTTCCCCTGCCGAGGCTTCGAAAATGAGTAAACAAGCTTGCAAAATAATAAATAAATTACTGCAGTTTATACGCAGTGAACACATGCGGAGTGGACAAATTGCGCTTTGTCCCTCTTTTGTGGCTAGCATCGTGCATGTCAGCGTTGGACAACCACGCAACATCTGTTGTGATGCCAACTTCACTACAAAAAAAACTGAATCAGGAGCAAAGTTATTTCACCAATTATTGCTTTAGCCGCCAACTACCCTTGTCAAAACAACGCTATGGTAAATGCTGGTAATTTGTGGTACCGCGCGAATTTTTCACAGCCACAGGAACCATTCTCATGAGTCAAAAACGAACCCACCCAGTGTCCCACAAAATGCGATTGAAATCAGTGTCCCAATTCTCATCCGATTATATCTACCCCCGTTCAGTTATACTAATTCTAGTGAATAATTAGCCCCTATCTTTCTCATCCAACCCGTCGGATAACAACGAATCTGGTCACCCTACACTCAACCCTGCAACGTATTCGAGCCGTCACTCTTGAAACATCCAGCAGCTATAGCTGGCGCAAAGCGGGGCGCTAAAGATAGCACATATGGGCTGCTTGGCAGGGGATAGGCCACACATGTGCCTGCTGAAAGTAACGGCCATGAGTAGACATCCAATGATGATGAATGATGAGAGTGTGACTTCCTGACTGACACACTCCACAAGACGTGATAAAAAGCAGTGCTTGAGAGTAAATGGTGCATGGTACTATTGTGTTTGGCCGCCGAGGGCGATCCCCGGTTATTTTCCGGCTGCAATGAGCCCCGGTATTGCGCAACAAAAACAAGCTAATCGGAAGGTCGCATGCATGTGTTTGTTTATAAATACCGGGCAGGGCTGATGTCACAAGGCTTTTTCACTTCATCAAATGTTCCGGGCCTCCGCTGGTAACTGCGGTGTTCTATGAAATTATGACACTCGGCCTGTTCAATATTTGTTGGCACGTTGGGTCAGGGTAGGTAAATCTGCCTTTCACACGGATGGCTCTCTCATTTCATTAGCATGTAAGCCACTACAGTGTCGTTGCAGCCGTACTTTCCGGAGAATTGACTTGTGCCATTTGAACATGTTTACAACTTTATAAACATGTTTTCTGCTCATTAAACAGTAATTCATAAATTACTACGTAAACGGCTATAAAAACATGAATGAGTTTTCCAGTTATGCTGCATGAAATTGCACCTGCACCAGTGGGCATGAATTTGCGGGCCTGGGCCACCGCATTTCGCCTGCTTAGCACTATGATATTTCACCTCACAAAACTCGACAGTTTCAACATCGGCATGATACTGCATAATGGCATCTCATCATATTCATCTCCCAATAACATACCTGACACACGTTGATTGCTAGGGGCTAAATGAAAATTTCTCCTGATTACATCTAGGCATGTATCGTGCCCACAAAAGAAGCCTGGAAACATGTACCGGTACCTTTTGACCTTTGTACCCTCGAGGCAGCAGTTCTCATTTTGGCAGAGCTTATGATGACCCCACCCCGCCCCCTGCAAAATGGAATTTCCAGCCCCAACTAGAGGTACATTGGCAGTGTGTGTCAGGCGCCGGCAGGCTTGATAACGTTAATCCAACCTTGTCTTGCAGCCACAAATTGTCCTTCCTCCATCAAAGCGCTTTTTAATGGGAGAACACGATCGTGTTAAAAATTTCGCGCCCGGAATCCTCATCATGTAACCCCTAAGCGGTTTGCATGAACACTACAAAAAAAAAGAAAAAAAACACGAGCAGCAACATATAGCATAAGCTACATACCGGAGGTGGCAGGCATTGAAGTTTCAACCTTCCCCACAGCAAAGATTCACCTGAGCACCTTTTTGACGACCAGGTAAAAGCATCATGCCGAACTAAAGGCTTGGGGAGCACCAGACAAAAAAGCCTCTACGGGGGCAGATATAAATTTTGTGCAACGTAGGCGCTGTGTGGGCATAAAAGCTATTAAACCCGATCCCAGTGCTGATGTACGAGCAATATCTGAGGGTGGCACATCTGATCAAGTGGTCAAAAAAGCTTTCAGATCTACAGCCTGTCTAGGAATTGTTGCGATGGTGACTTGAGTGCTTGCCCTTTGGAATATACTACAGCAATGCCAGAGGTTGAACCGGAGTTCACGCCCATAGCCCAGTATTAAGTTTCCACGTACTTTGAACCCGTGCCAATGGACTCTGAAATCTAATTTTGCGTGACGTTTTGTTGACTGTCATGTTAAAGTGGCTTACATGCAGAATATAGAAGGAATGTCGTTTTGACTCGAATCCAACACCATAAATTAAGTTAGCCGTGATTTTTGGCGGATAAAAAGTAGCTGAGTGATTTCATTTGGGGCCAGAGAAGTGCACTTTTCCTTATATAGATATACCGTCTCTGCTGAAAGGCACAATATGGTTGTAAATTTAGGGAATATTTCCCCATCCCCTCCCCAGAGACAGAAGTATACGGATGGGGGCTATTTGGAGGGAACGCCCTGGAAAATCTAGGATGCTTTATAGGTTCAAATGCAGGCTGTAGTGTGAAATCCGTGTGGAACTGTCATTCGACCTGTGACTATGAACTTCAAACACTAGGTATGGAATATCCTGGCAGATATGCATCCCTTCCTGCGACCGTAGGTGTTGCCATGCAATTTTCATAATGTATTCCGATGTCATTATGTGTCACAGGCAGGGGAGACGGAGTGGCGTTGCGGTAACGTACGCGCCCACGGATGTTAAGGTCCCGGGTTCGAACCCAACCCGGGGATACCCCCTTCATCTCGTGGAGAGTTCTCGGGTCGTCTCTGGCTTCGTTTCGGGTGGTATTTCCGACAGACTAAGCCACCCAGGGGAGCTCACAAAATGACCTTACTGGTCGATGCACTGCACAAAAACGTCTCCCCACAGCCAACTCCACATCGACACCTCGCCTGCGCCTGCGCCTGCGCATGCGCTGTTCCGTTCATCGCCGATCCGATCACTCCATCGGATATATGCTACTCCGTAGCAGCTACTGCGATTCCGCTATCCGCTATCCTGCTATCATATATGGTTGTAGTCATATCCGTACGTAGGGCTGTATACGCAACGAGTGAAGGTTAGGTTAGGTTGGGTTGGGTTAGTACATCGTACCCCTACCCCCTGCCCACATCAAGCAGTGAAAATTAATATTCCAGCACTGAAAATATCAACACGCTCGTCCCCTCCACGTCATTAGTCATTTAACGGCGGCCTGACCTCTGCGCAGTATAAGAACCCCCCGTCGGAATGAGCCATCCCAGCGATGGCTGCTGTAGCGTATCGGTCAGCGCGCTCGACTAAAGATCAGGGGCCGAATTCAGAGAGGTTGCTTAACGTAAACGCGCCCGATTAAATCCTTTTAGTCATCCTCGATTAGCAAATTTAAAAGTGCTAGCAAGTGCGATTAGGGGGCGTTTAGCGCTAATCGCCGTCTTTGTATTAGCAGGTTGGTTAAATTTGCTAATCGAGGATGACTAAAGGATTTAATCGGGCGCGTTTACGTTAAGCAACCTCTCTGAATTCGGCCCAGAAGGCTGCAGGCCCCCCTTCGTCGGCTTTTCTTCTGTGTCTTTTTTTTCACTCAGTCCCTCCTTATTTTTATCCAGGAATTTATTTAGTACCGTACAGTGCCCTGCAGGAAGTATTGTCAGTCACGCGTCATTTTATGGCGAAAATGCAAAGATACCTAGTCGCAGAATAGCGCAATAGCTGAAGCGGCTGCTGAGTAGCAGCTCTCATCTGAGCTTCCCGGCCTCCCGCACGATGGCGCGCAGGCGAGGTGTCGTTGTGGAGTTGGCTGTGGGGAGACGTTTGTCTATGCGTTTGTCACTGCACCTTGCACATCCCCTCCCAGTCCCCCTGCCCGTAGGCCCGGGCGCTTCTATAACATGGCCTCCCCGAATACCCCGTAAGTGGTGGCAAGGGGTATTACTAAAATAATAATAATAATAATAAATATATCGCAGGCAATGGAAGTGTTGCAAGTGTACTCTTTGATTACTACTAATGTCTACTACTGTCTCAGTGGCAATGCTGGAGAGACCAAATTACTTCGCTACATAGAGTGACCCACTGGTGTCCAGCTGTTTCCTAAATAACCTGTCTGAGCCATTATCAAATACCCTGCATTTCGGCTCAAACCTGCCTGGGCTTCATGCTCGAGGTTTGCGGTACATACGGTTCTCCTGGATAGCATCTAATACATTTTGGACCAGTTCCCATCCGAAAGATGCCGAGAGAACTCTGCATACCCTCTAGCCTACGAGTGGGAAAAATATCGTATGTTACATTTCGTGGACTCGGAAAGCCGCAAAAAATAATATCATATTATGGGGAAATCAAAGCGCAGGGAGCTGTAAGATTCCTTTCAGTGCTGAAATTCGTGCAAAAAAAATGCTATTCTCCCCCACCCCTATGGTGCTTGCTTTTTTAGGAAGATTTCCTACCTTCCAGACACCTGAAGAGACAAAATAGCTCGCAGCCAGCAGTAAATCTTTTCCCACCTTTGTCGCAGCACGGCTGGTGGTCTCGCTGTAAGACGATTGATGGAATGAAATAAATCCTTGGGCGCAAAATAGACTGCAATTTGTTCCTGAGACTTGTGGCTCAAATTCTTTGTGCAATAGTATACCTGAATCTTGGTCATGGCATGCTCGAAGCTATCAAAACATTGTATCATTCAGTGAATATTTGTTATAATTTAACATTCATACTGCAAATAACTGATCCATTTTTATATTTGCTGCCAAATTTTGTTATATGAAATGGACATGATCAGAGATTTGGAACCTTGTAATATTAATGGTGTGACATTGATGAAGACAGGTAGTGTAATAATAATAATAATTAATTCTTAATAATTTCATACCCCGTTATCAGCCGGCGGCTCTTTAGGGGGGAACTTTTGTTTTGTCTGGAACTCTTTGCTTGCATTTTTACTTATTGCTTTTTGGGAGAGGATAGGAAAGGAAGGGGGCGGCTGTGGCCTGTTTATTAGGAAACAACTCCGGAATTCTCCTGGAGAAACCGTGGGCAACCACAGAAAACCACGGTTAGAGTTGCCGGCACCGGGATTCGAACCCAGGACCTCCCGATTAGCAGTCGGACGCCTTATCCACTATGCCAACCTGCTTCGGTTGAAGACAGGTAGTGTATAATGCAGGCTTAATTACAGGAGAGTTCGCATTTTCATCTAATCGTATTATTATCAATATTCTGTAACTGGAGTTATCTGAAGAAGTTAAAATGCGCACATGCAGCACACATTTATGATCAACAACAAACGACTTTATTTCCAATAAGATAACGGAAACTGCACAAAGAACATGAATGTAAGAAACACTTGATCAACGGTTAATAGCAGTCATTTTATCACTACAAGGGTAACTCTAATTTCGGATAATAATTACAGTCGATGTTAAAATACAATTTTTCTTCTAAGCATCATAATTAGACTGTATAATACCCTTTACCCTTGCTTTCTGTCATTCTTTTAAAAAACCATTACAAATGATCCTTGTATCCATGTTCAATGATCAGCTTGAATTATTGTACCCAGCATTTTACATCAGGCATAGAAAATATGGAAGAATACATGGGAATGCCTCATGACATGCAACATGTTGCGTCATGATATTGCTTTAGGTGATATGTTGGAAGCAGTTTTCCTCACAAACTAGAGCAAAATTGACTGGAAGCTGTGACTCATCTCGTTGACTAGAAATGGAATAGCATATTGTCTCAGGTACTCAGACTTTTGAAATAACTACAAATTCTCTTCCAGTTCATTGCTTGACTCTTGCTGGCCTTCATTGTGAGCCCTACTCTCCTCTGTAGCCACCTCTTCCTCTTGGCTTCCACCACGCTGCGCTTCTTCTCCGCCCCCGTTTTCCAATTGCCGATATGAATACTCAGCTTTATTGTCAGTGCTGCAGCAGCTATCCTCCACCAGCTGGTAAAACGTCACGGCTGTCAGAAGGATCCCTGTCAGTGTCAGAATCTGCCAAACGAATTTTTCGGGCTCAGTTACGGTCGTCATGAGAGCAGATTGGATCTGCTGTACGCTCCCTCATGCAGTCCCAAGTCGATTTTTTTTCCCCATGACACATCAAATCTCTGCAGTGGCACGCATTCACAGGTACTTTAGACTCGAATGTTGGCAGGCATAGATTCTCAGTGTCATGCACAATACAATGCCATTAATTAGACAATATTCACCCATGCAATGCATCACAGAGTTAACCTGATCTTATGCTAACTAACAATGTAAATGCTAGAATAAGACCAGTTATTATTCATCCAAGTTAAATGTTGGAAATTACCATATTCCCTTCAGTAACAGTTTTGCATAATTCTTATACTGCCTGGTACATGTTAATGAAGCTAAGCGGTAAAACAACTGCTGGTGGGTAACTGAAGCCGAATGACAGTTTTTAGGCCCCCTGCACATAGGTAAAACTTCACTCAGAGAGCCAAAATGGAATATATATAAAAAGCCGCATTCTTATGCCACACTAACTAGTTATATGACTTTTCAGATCGAGCAGAAAAGAGAGTTAATCAAGTGGCGCACAGGGTGGGTCTCACCAATACATTCTGGTAGCTTATTATCGCATACAGAGCTTATTGCAATGTGCAGATGCGGCTTTTTTCTGTAGGACTGCACACTTCTGGATATTTCGAATTATGCTTCATGATGGATGCATGGGAATGTTTGATAAAGTGGTTTCTCAACACTTCAGAATATTCCAGAGTACGAAACACATGCAACATAAACCATAGTTGCAATTGTCTAGATTTACTGCACCCGTAGGGACAGTTGCAGGCCTACTAGGCAAAAGAAACTAACCACGCATACAGTATTGGGTGCTAAAACTGGACTGTTGAACGCAACTGGTGGTGTGGCTATGTAATTATGTTCTTTCCCTGTTGCATGAGTTCACTGGACAGACATGTCATGCTGAAGTTTACAATATAGAATATACCATATACATAACTGTAGACAGTCATCCCTCGGTATAGGACACCATCTGCGCCACATATAATGTCATGGGTTAGGAACGTGTCACAAATAAAGGTATTTAACAAGGTAAGAGAAATTAGAAGTGCTAAAAAAATTTGGCCTATAATACATCTCTAGTACATCTCAAGCATAGTATGCTTGGGTCACTCAAGGCTCCGTGTGCAGCAGGGCCCCCGGATTAACATCCTTTGATTTCGACCCCTCAAGCTTAAAGATGTGTTGGCACCATTTAAAGCCTCCCACCCATTGGCCAATTCCCCCCCCCCCCCCCCCCC